>WYDI02015102.1:0-12002 GCA_009867235.2 Psittacus erithacus
AGTGTTCAAGGCCAGGTTGGACACAGGGGCTTGGAGCAAGCTGCTCTAGTGGAAGGTGTCCCTGCCCATAGCAGGGGTTGGAGCTGGAGGAGCTTTAAGGTCCCTTCCAACCCAAACCAGGCTGGGATTCTTTGATCTTAACATCTCAGTTAAAACCATGCTGGTTGCTTCTTTCCATTCGCTATTGTCACTTTGATCTCTGCCAGTCTTGAGTCACTTACACAGTGCTGATTTTCCCCTTTCCTTCCCAATTGCTGCCAGAAGTACTACATAGCAGAAGGTGAAAGCCCGGTTTCTGTTGAAGCCAGTTTATTTGCAGGTCTGTCTGAGACATGTCAGTGAAGCAGTTACCGATAACTGTCATCCATGTCTCTGCACTCTGATGAAGTCTGTTGTACCCGCGCTCGCCTTTCCCAGCACAAAGGCATCAGTGAGATGAGAGCTCGTTTCTCTGTGTTGGTAATTGTGCTTCCTGGCTCCCCGTCCTTGCACAGAAACCTGAGCTCTGCAGGGCTCCTTCTCGGGGCTGTGCCTGTCCTCTGGGAGCATCGACGGTCATGGCTCTGGAGAGTTTTTGGCAGGGTCTTATAAACGTTGAAGGTGTAAATTACTTGGAGCTATTGTTTAAGGAAGAGCTATATTTAGTGCCTGCTGTTTAATATCATCCCCAGTCACTCCTGACAAACCTGCCCATATCATTCTACTTTCTCTTTAGCATGGTGTTACAGTATATATTGACCATTTCCTCCTTTTCTGCCTCATGCATGATGTTCCTGCCATTCTTTGTGATTGAGCAATGTTGTCAGTGTTGTCCTTAATGTCTATAAAAGAATCTGTGCCTTGTTTCCTAGAATCCTAGCATGGTTTTGGGTTGGAAGGGACCTTCAAGCTCATCAATTCCACCCCCCCCACAATATGATTTTCTAACAGACTCTGCTGTTTAACTTGCGTTCCCATGCATTCTAAGGTGATATTGTTATTTTAGGGACTTCATGAGTTACAAACTCTAGGATCCATTAATTCCCTCACTCATTAGCATAGGAAGTTGGTATGTATTTTTCCATGGGACGAAGGTGGACATTTTTGCTGCCCTGTTTGTACTGGGCAATCATTCATGTTTGTGCACTGGCGCAGTTCCCTTCCCGATAGCCTGCTGGAAGCTCTGGAGCCAGGATGGGATACAGCATGATTTAGGCCAGTTCTCCTCAGGATGCTTCCTGGTTCACACCACACTGCTGATGGGACCAGACCTCTCTGTCCTTTGGGCTTCTCATTTCCACAGCACAAAGGAATCTGTTTCTCCTCCTAATTTTTACCTTAGAGGTGGGAGAAAGAGGGATATATGGAGGCTACCCAGAGATGGAGACTCTTGGGGTGGAAAATGCAGCTGGGTTTTTTTCCCTGCCTTTACTGCATGTTCACACTGCCATAAATGAGCTCGAGGAAGGCTGTGCAGGATGGCGTTTCTGCCAGCCCAAATAAAAGCAGGGACTGTTTCCATTTCCACTTACTCTTATTTCTAACCCTTTTTTTCCCCATCTCCAAGATGAGCCCCAAAATCTGGGCTTTTATGGATGCCAAGCTATAGTGGGGCTCATCCTTCCCTGCTCCAGCTGCATGGGAATTAGGCATCTCCAGGGGATAAAGCATCCTAACACTGGGAATATTGTCTTCTGCAGGAATTACTTGTTTGCCCGGTGGGTACCTCGCTTTGGGGCACTGAGAGGCAGCTCATTGTACCCCAGGATTATATGGAATGGGGGAAAGCGTTTCACTGCCTTGCCTTGGCGAGCACCTGAAGGAGCCAAACCTGCAGGAGGTTTGGGCTCTACGTGCTGCTGACACCTCACAGGAGTTCACTGTGTTAGAGCAACAGATTCTCAATTATTCCAGCCTCCCTGCGCTATTAGAAGCTGAAACCCAAGTCCAAGCTCTCAATGAATGACTCCGTGGAAATGCTGTCGGGAGCGTTTCGGTGCTGCTTTGGCTTTGATTTAAATGAGTAAACATGGTGAGAGGGTGTTTGCTTTGACTTCTTCCTCGTAGCGAAAGGCTTCTTTTGAGGGAAGGTGAAGCCTGCAGTACTACTCCTCATCACAGCATTAGACCATTCTGCCCATGGCTTGGCGTTGGCGATGCCTTCATGGCATGCCTGGGCCCCAGGCTTGCCCAGCAGCAGTGGAGTACTCCAGTATCAGGGATGCTTTGTGCCCAGGGCTCTGCTCACCAGTGTGAATAACCCTCACAGAGTCTGGTTCTCCTGAATGCAGGGGATCATCTCTGTTCGGATGATGCTGCAGGGCATCCTTGGCTTTTGAAGGCATCTCCCCCTGCTTATCTCACACTCTTAAGCTCTGTTCCCTTTGAAGCTTCCCAAAATTCTACAAGGATGCTGGAGAGGAACTCTTCATCAGGGATTGTAGTAATAGGACAAAGGGTGATGGGTTCAAACTGAAACAAGGGAAGTTTATGTTGGGTATAAGGAAGAAGTTCTTCCCTGTGAGGGTGCTGAGGCTCTGGCACAGGGTGCCCAGAGAAGTGGTAAATGCTCCATCCCTGGTAGTGTTTAAGGCCAGGTAGGACACAGTCTTGGGTGATGTGGTCTGGTGTGTGGTGTCCCTGCCCATGGCAAGGGGTTGGAAGTGGATGATCTTAAGGTCCTTTCCAACCCAAACCATTCTGTGATTCAATGCACCAGGTTTACATGTCAGAGACAGCCTTTGCCTTGTGCTGGGCAGTTGCTGCAGGAGGCAGGGTGGATAAAGTCCATCTTCTCCTTACCCTGCTGCCTTAGGAAGAGCCCTCCTCTCCTCCTCACACATTCCCCATCTCCACCAGCGCTATCAAAACCAGCTTCTTGGCAGCCCGTGCACGTAGGAACTGTCTTCTGGTAACAGATTGTTATGTATTTAATGAACCCGAGGAAAACAAGAGATTTGAAGGCTGCAGGGCGATACAAGTTTGCTGTTCAGTCTGCCAGATTCACACTAATTCAGACAACTCACAGATGTTTGGCTCCTCGTTCCTTAAAGAGATTTATGGAAGATGCAGGCCTTGGAAATTCATTCCCAGCGTGCTGGAGAAATGGAGATGGCAGCATGGGCAAAGGTTTCCCAGCCCCAGAGGACTCCTTCCTTCCATGGCCGTGCTGCTCTTGTACCTTCCACTTGCCAATGTTGATGGCAACGACTGGACAAACAGCAGGGAAATGTGCCTTGCAGTCGCTAGGAGGATTACTAAAGGCTTTAGGTTTGTCTTTTAGAAGCCAAGGAGCTCTTTGAAAGCTATTTCTCAGCTGAGGAATGAAACCCCAGAGATTGCCCAAGAGCCAAAGTACTTTTGTCTAATGCAAACAGTGGCCTCATAGGGTTTGCAGGCGGTGGCGGGTATGTGTGGTACCCTCTGTGGGCACACAAGCTGTCTGGTGGAAGCATTTGGGACTCTTAAAGTGTTGCCTGCCTAGTTCAGGTAGATCATTTCCGTTTTGGAAGGGCCTAAGTGATCGTTTTGCTGGGCTTCAAGTGATGGTTCTGCAATCTTGAGGTATTTATCCGTGAAGAGGAAATGGTAGGAAGTGATGTGAAGTCTGGCAATCAATGCATACACCCAGCAGTGCCCTGCTTTAAATTCAGGTAGTTCTTTAGGGGCCTTCAACCTTACCAGTTCTCCATCTCGGCCTCAAAAAGGGAGAAACTTGACTTGCAAGCAGTACCCAAATCTGTTCTGAGAGCAATGGTGTTCTTGCACTTGGCAAGGTTTCCTCAATTGCACTATGAGCTGTCCCAGATCTTGCTCGTGCTTCGTCCATGTGGTGGGTTTTTGGTGGTCAGTGATGAGCAAAAAGCATCACAGTCACTTTGCAGCTCCAAGATGTGCTTCTTGCAGAGACCCCAAGAGCTCTGGAGCAAGGGGGGAAGCCCAAGCTGGCCAAGAAACCCCCTTAGCCCTCAGAGCGTTATTATCTGGCTGTAAGTAGGTGAACATCGTGTTACAGAGGTAGGCATTAAGATGAGTTCGTGTGCTATTTGGAATTGGTTATGCTTGAGGAGTGAGTCAGTAGAAGTGGCCTGGTGGGGCTGTGTTTACTGTCTCCATCTCAGCCGTTTCAGGTTGTATATGGGAAAAGAACATACGGAAGAAACAAGAACGAGTGTGTTTTGTGTCTGTTTACTAGAGCAGCACGCTCTGAGAGGTAATTAAAAGTAAACCTGGACTCTGCTGGCTTCTTCAGCATCCCTGGTTGTTGAGATCGAGCAGCCAAAGCAATTCTCAGTTCAGCAATTCCTCAGCTTTTGGGAGCGTGGCCAACACTCACAGTGTCTCACAGACCACTGCAGATTCTTGTCATAAATCCCACAACTAGGGGGGGAAGCAGAAAGGTGAGATGGTTTGTGGGACCTGCTGCTGCTGCTTCAGCTGCTCTGCTTCAGAGACAACCCTTGGTTCAGTGTTTCTAGTATTCCTTGGAAATACTACTCAGCATTTGAGCAGGTTAGGCAATGATTGCAGGTTTGCTCAAAGAGAATGTGCCATGTATACAGTCATTTGGGCTAAGAGCATCCTGTAGGATACTGTGTCCATATGGTGCCATGCAGAAATACTGGCAGTGCGTGTCCCCAACCCAGTGTGGTTTCTGGAAGGACTGCATTCTCCTGGGGCCAATACTGCTGGGCTCCTGGGGCTGAGCTTTGCTTTGTGTTGCTCTCAATGCTACAGCGGGGCTGTGTTGAGTTGGTACCAGCATTGCTCCGTGGCAGAGCGATGTGCTGGGGTGCACCCTTGAGCTGGACATCAGTCCTGCATATGGCCAAACAGGGAATGTTCAAGGCCAGGTTGGACACAGGGGCTTGGAGCAAGCTGCTCTAGTGGAAGGTGTCCCTGCCCGTGGCAGGGGTTGGAGTTGGATGAGCTTTGAGGTCCCTTCCAACACAAACCATTCAATGAAGGTCTGATGCTGGTCCACTTGGAAAACCTGTGTGCAGCTGGATGTGCAGCCAAGGGATATTGGTGTTAGTGCTCCAGATGTGTGTGCTCTTCTCTCTACCTACCACGCATGAGGTTTTGTGCAGCAAGCTGGGTCCTGTGCATCCTCTTTGCACGTCTACTTGGCACCTCCCTGCTGGAGACCGGCCGTCTCCTCGCTCACACCTCTCGCTTCCCGGTTGCTGTTTTGCAATGACTAATTTTGCTCTCTTCTTTTCCTTTTCAGTTGCCAGGGAGGAAAAGGCAAAGTCACTGCCAGCACCATTTTCTTCAAGCTAAGATGTTGAGACAAAGCACCTCTGCCCCTTCCTTATCCTTTCAGTCCCTTTCGCTTCTCCTGTGTAAGGGAGTCTTCCCTCTGCCACTCCTATTCCCTGGGAGCACGGGGGCAATAAACCTGATGTGTTTTACTCAACTAGATGGTGTGTAATTTTCCTTAATTGCTCTTATTTTTGGTGAGAGCTTGCCTGTACGTAAGGTCCAACCCAAACATGTAGATCTGGGTGTGAGCTTGGATTCCAGGCTCTCCCTAAAGGCTAGGTGAGTTTGGACGTGTGATTTGGGGTTCAGGGTGTTGGAGACCTGCTGCCTTTGTCATCAGGTTGAGGTGATGCCCAGGCATTTGGAGCAAGGGATTGGATTGAAATAAGACTTCTATTCGCTTAGTAATCAATTGCTAGTTGTGAGCAGGACCCTGGTGCATCCGTTGTTCCTGTTAGTAAGGGCTCATCTTAGACCTCTGTAAGGTTGCATGTGGCCATCTTCAGTGGCTGTACATGGGATTCTCTGTTCTTACTGCAGCCCCTCAGGATGGGTGCTGTTGCAGTGAGCCTCGGGGTCCTTCTGGCTGTGGGTTTGATTAGCGTGGCTGTAGAGGTTGGCTCCATCAGGGCTGCCCTGCATTGGCAGCTCTGTGGCACATGTGGATGCTGGGCTGTGGTAGTGAGAACCTCGTTCCTGTGTGAAGCTGTTGGTTGTAAGCAGTGAGGTGATGTGGTTCCTGAAGCCGTGCAGACCTACGGAGCAGTGTTCACCTTGAACACAATCTGTTGCTGCTTTCCCTTTTGCTATGCTGGCTGTTAAAGATGTTGAGTGTAGGCAAGTCTTTTAGTTATTAAGTAATGCTTTAAGCGCATTTTTATCTTGTTAGCCCTGGAAAAGTGGCATCGAGCTGAATGCAGGAGGCAGAGGAAGACATTGCGTTATTCCTTGTCTTTGGCTGGTGACTTCTGAGTACGTGGAGCATGTGGTGAGCCCATGTCCGTGCCAGGTAGGACGGAAGAGCCATGCAGGATGCATGGTCTCCTGCACCAGAGCCCTTCTCCTTCTCCAGGAGCTGAAAATAACCTTATGGAGCAGGAGGAGGTAACTGCAGGCTCAGGGTGAGAGGACAGTGCTGCAGCCTTTGCGCACCTATGGCTGGGCAGCCTGGGCAGCTCTTTCCTCTTGACAGAGTCCCAAGGGATGATCCTGACGTGGCTGCATCCGTGGAAATTCTGTCCTTTGAAGTCACGTGCGCTGACTCATGATCCTGTTTACTCAGGACTAGTCCACAGGGCATTTTCAGGGTGTGAAGGCTTCTTCTCAGGCCGTGAATGGCATCTTTCACTTTTACTGGAGGATTTTAACCCCATCAGTGTAATCCGGATTCACTGATGGTGTGGCAGAGCGCTCAAGCAAGGGGAGCAAGCTGCCCAGAGCTGAGCACCTCATAGTCCTGGTGCAAATTACTGCCTGAATGAATGAATGAGCCCGCATTTAGCTACCTGTAAAGGACAGGCTTCAAGGGTTTTTCCAGATTTATAATGCAATAAATCAACAAATTGAAGATGGGCCTCTTGGCATTGTCCAAAGCGCTGATGGTGAGGCAGGCTGTGCAATGAGGAGACTCAAAGTAGCCTCAAATCCCTCTTAAGGAGCAGAAGGATGGGGGGAGGGGGGAAGGTTTTTAGTTTGGATTAAGATTGTAGCATGATGCTGTAGAAAGCCTTGAACTCCGCAATTCCCGCTTGCAGTAACCAGTTTGGGCTATTTCCCCAACTTCCTTGTAAGTCACCTGTAGTGTTTGAAGGTGGGTTGACTGGCTGCGGTGTGCTGGGTTCTGCAGCCCTCTGTGTGCATGGAGAACTGGGGCTTTGCATAGCAGGAGGGGAATTTGGGTTTAATTGGCGTGAGGGGAGGGTGGTTAAGCCTTAAGAACGTGCTCAGAGTTTGGCCTGGAGGGGTGAGGTTTGATTCTTCAGACATGTGGGTCTAAACTGTGTGAAACCAACACTGCAATCACGGCGGCTCTTTGCTCAGCCCCTTGTTTTCCTCTCGGAGGTTGGTGTTTTCCTTTGCCAAGCTGCATTTATTGCTTCTCCTCTCAGAGAGCTGTGTAGAACAAACTGCTGTGTCTTCATTCACTCGTATTTGGTGCTCCCTTGGTGGCATTTGAAACTCATGAGCCAGCGTTACCAAACCCTCCTGCTCTGGGATAAGCCTCAGAGCAGCAGCTGCTGGAAGATGCGCTGAGCTGGGACACTTGGCTTGCTCCAGCCTTGCCTCCCGAAGCACTGTGTGGGTTTGGGTAGCATCAGCATTGGCTCTCTGGAGCCAGACTTCATGGTGTGGAAATAGGATTATTTCTTGCTAAGCCAAAGCATGCCCTAGGTTGTACTGTAGCATTTTGGAATGACGCTGCTGGATGGTGATGGAGCCAAGTCCGCAGCTACGCCAGGGATAAAGGCCGGGCTTGGATGTTTGTCCTTCCTTTTCTTTCACTGCGTTTGGGAACTATCTGGAAGTGGCTGGGAGAGCGATGGGCAGCTCTTGGTTTCATGCAGAAGGTAAAGGTGAGGAATGCTTCTCTTGTCCTCTTTAATGTGCAGTCCTGAAGGAATATTCAGGCACAGCGCAGGGATCAGTGCTGGAGCATGGCATTGGGAGCAGGGCCCTCCCTGGCTCAAAGCTTTTCACTGGAGGCTTTCAACAGCATTAATAATTCACAGGGGCGGATGATTGAGATTCTGAGAGTGGTCCTACGGTGTGGCTCACAGGGTGTATCAGTAAAATACAGCTCGGGCTCCTCGTTCCTCTCATCCCTTTCTGCTTGTAAATAGGTTTTGTGTCAGTGTGTGTCTGCAGATGGATTATTAGAGGTTGAAAGTTTTCTGTACAGAGGGTGGTGGTCCCGCAACTGGAAATGTGTGATGCTGGTCCTCAGTCTTCATGGAGAGTACTGCTGGGGTGGGATGTGTGGGTTTATGATAGTGGTTACTGTTCCGGCTCGCTCCAGCCATGGCAGAGATCCAACAGCTTGCTAAATCCTGAGGTCTTTTCCTCTCAGTCTGTGTTTTGAAGCAATGCCCATGGAAAAATCATGGTTTGGGTGTTTCCATGCGCTAGAGCTGCTTGTGAGTGCTCCATACAGCTCAGGAGATCCTGTTGATCCCAGTGGCCATGGCCCAGGTCTGAACTTAACCTTGATGACAGGATGAAGATAGTTCCTTTATCTGATTGCAAGTGAGGAAATACATGTCTTAATATAATGAATGGTCCCTGAAGAGCATCTTTTCATTAGTGTGTGTGTGTGTGAAAGCCTCCAGTCTATAAATACATGGTCGTTTCCTCCTCGGAGTCGATGGGGAACCCATTCTGGCTTTGCAGAAGTGTTTCTATCCCACAGCACTTCTTTGCATCCTAGGGACATGATGGGGCAGGACTGTGCTGGGTCACACCATGCATCAGGAGCCCAGTGAAGCGGGATGAGGAGCCAAAGATCCCATTTCACTGGAAACTCCTCCTTTTTATTGCAGTTTCTCACTGGGGATGATTTCAAGCCCCAACCAAGTGGTACTTAACAAGAGCCCAGACCTAAAAGTGCACCTCAGACCCAACATTGGGTTGTGTTAACTGCCAATTTGTTATCATTAGGGCTGTGTTATTGCATTAGACGCAGTGGAACAGGGAGGTGCGAGTGGTGTGTGCTGCAGCCTGTCCGGCGCAGAGAGGAAGCATCTGCCTGTACTTGCTGCCGTTCCTGCCTGCTGGCTGCCGCACGCCCGGGTGTGTGTAGGAGTCTGCAGCCCCAACATTAACCATTACCTTAGGGAAAGGTAATTATTCCTGAGGAATCATACCCTGTTAATGAGGAGCTGTGCTTTACTGCTTTTGTGCTGCTCAGAATGTTTGATCTTCACTCCCCGTGCTGCCAACGTGCTGGGGATGGCCTCAGCATCATCCCAAACACAGTGAGTCCAGCCCCAGGGCAAACATCCCGGTTTTGGTGCTAGAATCAGGGACAGCCAAGATTGTGGCAGATAAAAATATAGACCTTGAGTGGTTTTAGTCCCTGTCCTGTGTTTTAGGCATCTACACCGTGGTGCAGGGAGCAGCAGGGCACCACTCTGGGGTTTCCTTAGTGCTGGGGGAAAGCTGGAGCCTCCCAGAGCCCCCTGCTCCTCATCCTCGTCATGTCAAAAGGAGCGTGAGCAGCAGCAGAGGGAAGGGATTCTCCCCTCTGCTGTGCTCTGGGCAGACCCCCCCTGCAGTCCTGATCCAGCTCTGGGGCGACGGCACAAGGGAGATGTGGAGCTGGTGAGCTTTAAGGTCCCTCCCAACACAAACCAATCTGAAGTTCCAGGATCTTTTCCCTCTTACATGCAGCTCCTTTTAGGGAGCATCTCCTCGCCTTCTGTTTGCTCAGAGCCTGGTGTAAGCAGCCATGCCTCCTGAACAGGACCTGCAGGTCTTGCTGCGTACCTATAGGTTTGATGCAAGGACCATCAAAATGCAGAAATGTAGAAGTCCTGTAGAGCTTCTTAATGACCGTACAGCAGCTCTATCTGCTTGTTCTTGGCAAAGAGCTTGATGTCCCCAGGCCATTCCCAGCACTGGGGGAGGCTCCCGAGCATAACTTGGGGGTCCATCTGCTGTAACAGAGGTGTCTGAGCTGCCTCCAGCATCACTGGGGGTGATGGGGACACGTTGCTGTGTTAGTCAACTGGTCCTCCAGCCATCCCACCCTCCCTTTCATCATAATCTCCTCGCATGAGCCCAGGCTACCATAAATACCATCTATACAATCTATAAATAGCATAAATATGTGATCTAGACTCACAGATTATGTCATTTCAATGGTCTAAAAAGCTTTTACTTTTCCAGTTGTCGGTTTCCATTTGGTCACTGGGTTGCCCAGAAGTTTATGATGAAGCTACTAATAAATTGCACGTTACAAACCCACCAGTGTCTCATAAGAATCTGTAGACTGTACCAGGGCCCCTTGGGAAATGTATTGATTCCTGCTCCTGGCTTTGCACTCTGCATGAACTTTATCCTCACACAAGAATAGAAGGTGATTTTTCTTTACCAGCCAGCTGGCCTTCAAATGAGCTACTGATAACACCATCACAAGCTGTAATCCCAGTAAACACAGGAAAGATGATTTATGAGCTGGGAACAGAAGCCATATCAGTTCCTAATGAGGCTTAATATTTTTTTGAGGCATATTCTCAAATATTGTCCTTAAATATCACAGTTGAGGTTTGACTGCATGGTGCAAGATCAGTGCAAATGGTGGTTTTGGTTGTTAACTGCAAGGCAAACAGCAAAACACGATTAGAGGAGTGATGTTGGGGAAAACACTGATTTCTGTAATCAGATTTGAAGTGCAATCTGTCTGCTTTTACACAGAGTGAGTTAATGGGTGAGGATGGCAAGAGGTGAGGCAGAGCTGATGGCCAGGTCTGGGTGGTGCTCTATGAGTCTGGCTTGCAGTTCTTAACTTGTGCTCATGTGCAGCTGTTAGCTTTTCCTACCTAAGGAATAGGTAAGGATCAGAAAATCTGGTGTGGCCCTGAGGATGTCAGGGCTGGGAGCCCTCCCCTTCCTTGTAGGCAACTCTTTGCCTTGTTTTTTAGCCCAAAGAGCTCTTCATGGTTTGGGAATCGGGGAGAAACTGGTATGGGATGGGGGCATCCAGGGGATTTCGCAGCCTTAATGATGCTGGAAAGGACTTTTCTGCTGAGCATCTGCTCCCAGTTGTTGTGGGGGCAAGGGCTGCTGTGAGATCAACCCTGGGGCTTTAATGAGCCCTTCTTTCAAACCTTGGTGTTTGATATAGGGGATATGAGTTCCCTTTCTCAAAGGGAAGATTCAGAAAAGACTTTATCTATCTATCTATCTATCTATCTATCTATCTATCTATCTATCTATCTATCTATCTATCTATCTCTGTCTCTGTCTTTCTTATCTATCTGTCTATCATCTATCTACCTACCTACCTATCTGTCTGCCTATCTATATCTATCTGTCTGTCTGTCTGTCTACCTACCTATAATACTTCTATCCCTCCAGATCACCTCATACCCTTCACATGCTTCCAGCAGCTCATACAGTCACTCATCCTGTGAAACAGCTCTGCACTGATGAGGTGCAGAGAATCACTAACAGCATTTAATACTCTAACATAAATACCCCTATGGAGGAGCCACCCTCGGGGTGTTTTTAGGTCAGCACTCAGCCCTCGCTCAGCACGCCCACCCTCCATCCCCCAGGCAAGTCCCTTAAAGCTGTTCTCTCCGTATGCACACAGGGAGTTTTCCACGCTCAGAGGCTGCTCCTGCACATCCCCCGAGGAGCTGGTGGGGCTGAACCTTTCCTGGAGGAACATGGACTGAAAGAGGAGCTTCACCAGACCTCATCTGCTGATGCCCTTCGCCTGGACCCTGATGGACTCCGAGGCAGGACTGCATTACCATGGTGATGATCTTAACCAAAACGCGGCAAAACAAAGGTGCTGACTCCGTAACATGCAGGACTGAGCTGGTAAGCGTCCTGAGAGCTTTCTTCAAAACTCTTTTGCCACCAAGAGCTTTGCCATAGGTTTATAATAAGGGCTTCTTGTGCTGCAGGGCTGGATCTTTAGATTGTGGAATCCTGGAATGGTTTGGGTTGAAGGGGCCTTAAAGCTCATCCAGCTCCAGCCCCTGCCACGGGCAGGGACACCTTCCACTAGAGCAGCTTGCTCCAAGCCCCTG
>WYDI02015103.1:0-30586 GCA_009867235.2 Psittacus erithacus
AGTCCTTGGTCAGAGTAAACATTACTGAGCAGCAACTGAAAACATCGGTGTTATCAGCGCTGTTCCCAGGCTGAAAGCATCTGCACTGCACTGCCCCAGCTACTAAGAAGGAGAAAAATGACTGCTGCTGCTGAGCCTAGGACAATGCTGAACTGCATGAATAGAAAAGTAAGGTGTTGACCTGTTCAGATCAATGAATCATAGCACAAGACATCAGTGATTCTTTAGGGTCTTTCAAGCAGAAGTGTCTCCTGGCCACTAGGCCACCAAGATGTAGTCTTGGGAAGACCCTGGTCTCTGCTATTTGCCTCCATTTCCCTTCTGTGTCTGCCTGTGGATTCCTGGGCTCTTGCTCTCCATGGATGTCTTCACAGTCAGCAAAAGGAATGGCAGTTTCCACCAGTACCTCTCCGTGCCAGTGAGGGTTGCATGCCATAAAAGCTGCTTGTAAGATAGTCTTTATTTTGATGAGTTTTTAGACCCTTGGCTTAGGACCTTGATCTTTTTACCCCCCTGCTCCCCCAGCTTCCAGATGCTGAGAACTGGAGGGATGATTTTCCTTACTCTGGGAACAAGAAGGTTCTCAGCCAACAGCCCCATCCTTTCTCCTCCTCTTCACCTTCATGGTGTTCTCCCTGGTCAGTGCTTTCAGCCGCAGAGGGCTGCAGGCTGCTTTATTATATATCCCTTGCACGAAGCACTACTAACGCCCGACTGCCCTTGGGCTTGTTTTGTTCTATTCCAGACAGACATTTTTTCCGGAGCGCTGTTCATCCAAATGTCTTTGGGCTGGAACCTCTACTTGTCCACTGTGGTCCTGCTAGCAGTGACTGCTGTCTACACCATAGCTGGTAAATAGCTGATTCTAAAAGAAACACTGTAAACTGGAACCTAGGATAGAAGTTTCTGCTTTCCTACATAGGGGAAGGTATTTGGGTCCCGATCTGAGGGCTGCTGGTAGTACCTGCCGTGTCACTCCCAGCTGTTAGAGACCCCTGACTATTCCCTTCTCTCTTCCTGACTGGTATGGGAGAACTTCACTGTTTCCTAGGGGATATTCTATCACTACAGAAGGCTCCAGATTCCCCCTGTGCCGATAGTTACCGCTGCCCATATTTGCTGTTATCTTCTCTTTTTGCAACATTAGCAACTTCGGATATTATGACACTGAACTGCCTCCAAGTCCTCTCATGAACATGGAAAAGCCCTTCAGGCCATTCCTCATGGTGGGGCTCATGAAACTTATAGGCTTCTGGGGACCAGCTCAATGCCAGCTTCTCCCAATGGGTCTGTCCTGAAACCACAGTGCTGGGGCAAAGGAAAACCTTTTCCCAGGTGAGGTACCTGTTGCATCGTGCATGGTGATGCATTCTGCCTGCTGTCTTTGGTTCTCCTGACAGGTGGTTTAACAGCAGTGATATACACAGATGTGCTGCAGACCATCATCATGGTTCTGGGAGCTTTTGTCCTCATGTTCATAGGTAAGGGGAACCTACAGTGGCATCATACACTAGTTTAATGGTCCCAAGGTCATTAGACCTTTCCAGGGTACTTCACCCTTTCATGTATGCTGCAGAAATGAGTTTTAACAACTCTTATTTACCAGGTCATCAGATTTGCATCATCCTTTTTACTAACTGTGGAGGAGAGGTTCTGGTTAACTTCATCTTGCCAGTTTGGCTTTACTAAGAGTGGTAAAGAGCTTTCAACACTGCACTCCCAGAGCCAAATTCAACTCTCACTGTGCCCATGTAAATCTGCAGTAATTCTACTCACTTTACCTGCTTACTTTGGGAGTTACTGTGGAATCTTCTGGGTGTAACAGCATTGTAAAAAATCATCAGGGGACTGACCATCATCAGCCTCTGCTTTGAGCCTTCTTGGCAAACAGAGATACAGATACGTCTTTTTTCATGTCATATCTTCCTGCTTTAGCTCTTGGAGGGATATGAGCAAAGACTAGAAGCTGAGGACATTGTGGGGATTAGGATCATGGAGTTTTCTTGCACTGGGGCTCTTCCAGGATGCACTGTTAAAAGCACAAGGCCTCTGGGCAAAATCCAACTAACTCCTGTAGAAATCTCGACTGCCAAAAGTGAGAGTGGAATGAAAAGCAAGGAGATAAGGGGAAGACAGGAGAAAATAGAAGTAATTATGAGTCTCAGATAAGGAAATAACTGCAGCGTGCACCAGACCTTAAATCACTGCCTTTTTCTTTTCAGGATTTGAAAAAGTTGGCTGGTATGAAGGACTTCAGGAGAAATACAGCACAGCAACACCGAAGGTCATAGTCCCAAACACAACCTGTCACCTCCCACGGGAGGATGCTTTTCACATGTTCAGGGATCCACTCACAGGAGACATTCCTTGGCCTGGCCTTATATTTGGTCTCTCTGTGCTGGCTCTTTGGACCTGGTGCACTGACCAGGTAAAGAAAGTCTTTCCCTCTGCAGGCAAACTGCCATATGTTTATTTCCAGTCCAATCCTCAGTTTGTGGATCTGTGAGCTAAAACATGACTGTGCCTCACTGTGCAGGAGTTACTACCTTCCTACTGGTCTAGACCAGAGTACCTTGCGCAATTCTTAGTGCAGAAAGAAAAGGTGGTTTTCTTCTGTCTTTATCCCACTCTGGGCTGGTGCATACTGAGAGTCTTCATGCAGTTAGTGTGACAAGGGTATGAAAATGTGGATCTGGAGCTGGCTGTGCCATGACCCCGTGTAGACCTCCAGACAAGCCATTCATGTTCCCGAAGGTCTCATGTTTCTTATTCATTTCCAAGCTACAAACAAGGAAAGCTTTTGTTTCTCAAGACACGGTCCTTTTGTGCAAGGAAAACCTACCATGGAACTTTAACCACAACACCTACTGCCTGCTCCATTCCTGTCTCTTGCTGCTGTACAGCTGCAGTCTCCAGTTCTCAAGGTGCTTCATTTCAGTCAAGGCTGAAATGATTTCTATAAAGGAAATTTCCATGCTGCCCTTTCCTACAGCCTGTGCACCGAGCTCTGAGCAGCGGCAGCAGGCTGCAGTCAACTGAGATGGGAAAGTTGCCATTGGCATGCAAAACACCCTGGGATTCTGATGAATGAAAGTCATCCATGAGAACAAGAGACAGAGGGAGAATGGATCCTGCTCTCTCTTTAGTGCTTTGGTTTACTCTTTGCTCCCTCTCTGCACTGATTGCAGGTGATAGTCCAGAGGTCTCTCTCTGCCAAGAACCTCTCCCATGCAAAAGGTGGATCGGTGCTGGGAGGATATCTGAAAATCCTCCCTATGTTTTTCATTGTCATGCCAGGAATGATCAGCAGAGCTCTTTACCCAGGTAAGCCTTCCACAGGGCTTTATACCTGCCATGACCACTAACCCCACACAGGCTCACCAGCACTTTTGCATCTCAGAAACTGCTTTCCTGCAGGCACACTGATATGGATTCCTGCAGTACAATGGTGTTCCCCTGCCCTTCCTCCACCTCCAGTGCTTCCACAGTGTGGAAGTCACTGGAAGTATCCATATGGGGCATATTTTGCCATTAGAGGCATATAGCTCCCTGCTGTGGACATTGTATGCATCTGTCTATCTGGAGGAAGTCACTGAGATGGTATAGAGAGTGTAGTGAGGCTGTTCTTCGGATCCTATGGCCTACTTTCATTAGGTATTTGGTGGGGGTTTTAGGAACCTACCACACAGATTCATTCTGTTCCTGGTGGACTTCCACAGGAAAACAGCCCTGTTTTCCTGTTGTCTCCTCCTGTTTTCTCCCAGGGAGGTCTCATTGCTGGGTTCTCCAGAGCATGCCACTTCCTGGGAAGAATGCCTCTGTTGGTTAAGAGGATTGCTCCTGGAGGGAAGTGCCCCTCTCCCAGTCTCCTCAAACAGGAGTAAGCCTGCAACATCCTTGGCAACAGGTTCATGGAAACAGTCCAGTTCTCACAAACAACAAATCAAGGACTACAATTATGCAACACCCAGGAGTGTTTTACCTGTACCCTGAACAGGGTTGCAGAATGTCATCTCAGTTTCACCTTTATTTTATGATATAAAGCATGCTTCAGCTCCACTCGTTCTCGCTGTATTCCAGCTGCACCCCTGAATTTATACAAAACCACACAAGGCATCAAGATCTGTTCCCTTGAATTAAACTGCCTATGGCTCCGTGGGGTTTACACTGACCTCTTGTTCCTTTCCTGTCTTCTACAGATGAAGTGGGCTGTGTGGACCCAGACATCTGTAGAAGGGTCTGTGGAGCTGCGGTGGGCTGTTCCAACATCGCCTACCCCAAACTCGTGATAGAACTCATGCCTGATGGTGAGAAACCTTTACACAGGCGGAGGTGGGGTTCAGCCATGTGCTACTGGGGGGGATCAGACTGCCCTTATCCATCCTAAGGATGAGGATGCAGTTACCAGACATGAGGATGAAAAAACAGCACTGAGATGCCAAAGGTCTAATCCTGATTTTCCCTTCCCTTTTTTGCTCCCCCAGGGCTCCGGGGTTTGATGATTGCTGTGATGATGGCAGCCTTGATGAGTTCCCTCACCTCCATTTTCAACAGCAGCAGCACTCTCTTCGTTATAGACATCTGGCAGCGGATCCGCAGAAAGGCTTCAGAGCAGGAGCTGATGATTGTGGGCAGGTCCCTACATTTCTTTATGTCTCATTGCTCTCAT
This sequence comes from Psittacus erithacus, assembly GCA_009867235.2. Taxonomy (NCBI): domain Eukaryota; kingdom Metazoa; phylum Chordata; class Aves; order Psittaciformes; family Psittacidae; genus Psittacus; species Psittacus erithacus. The sequence goes on from WYDI02015103.1 coordinate 4,670, forward strand.
CATCTGTTTCAAGTGCAGCATTTACATTCTCCAGTCTGGGCTCACTGTGGAAAATCTGGTGCCTAAAATACAGAGCGGGAACACAGCCTGGGAAAGAGCATTACATTTTCCAGCTTCATCTCAGGCAATCCTGGTCAAAGAGAAACACTGGGCGTGCCACTGAGCTATGCAGATCATTGCCTCTCTCTTCTCTAAACTTAACATAAATACTGAATTAAGCATAACTTTTAGAGAAGCCAAAGGAGCTCTGGAGCCGCTGCCACCAGAGGTCTTTAAGAACATGTTATTTTTGCATCAGACAGGAGTGATACATTGCAATTACTGCTTTCTTTTTCAGGGAAAAGTGCAGAGCTGGGCCTCCCAGCTCTCTGTCGCTGTGGTAAGTTATAGTGCCCTTTGCGAGCAAGCTTTGGTACTGCATTATATCAGAAGCATATAAAGTTCTCCTCCTGATAGCAGAATTTAAGCTGTTTTCTGAACGTTTGTGGTGCTTTTGCTCTCCAGTCATGAGCATTAAGTTCTAAGCTTTGCTGTGGGGTGGCTGAAGGCTGCCAGCAATCTCATACTCCACCACCATACAGTAGGGAGAGGGGAAGAACCTCCTTCTTGTTCAGCAATAGGGAGAAACCTCTGTAACATACAGTGCAAAGATGAAGGAGGGTTATGGTATGCACCTGGGACAGCAGAAGCAATTCTAATAAGCAATAAATGAGTTGGAATTTGGCAAAGGCACTAGGCTGAGCATCCTATCTGCTTGGAAAGGTAGCGGGAAGATTGCTTCCATGCTTCCACAAGCTTTCAGCTCCTTCTCTCTGTGGCATCAAAGAGCTTGTCCTTCGAAGAATGTGTCGCTCTCTAGGACATACCAGGCTGAAAGTCTTGCACCGATCCAGCCCATGGTGGGAGCCACCATGCCCTGTGGATCTCTCATGCATGTTGACTGGCAAGCCCCAGCTCAGCTCACTCTGAAATCTGTGAAGTTCATTTTGGGAATTGGTTGAATTGACTCTCTAGGAGGGAACAATCTCTCCTCTTTCCCTGTGTACACATGGAAAGGTTCTTCTTGAGAGCCTTACGTGGATGTTTCTTAGGAAATTCTGAGAGCAATTGGAAATTTTCCTGAAAAACTTATTTTCAGGTGGGCTCCAACACCTGCAGAGCTAATGCAGTTTTACCCTCATCTTCCAGAGTCATTATCCTCATCCTGATAGTCGTCAGTATTCTCTGGATCCCGATCATTCAATCGGCCAACAGCGGCCAGCTCTTTGACTACATTCAGTCCATAACCAGCTATCTGGCCCCACCGATCACAGCCCTCTTCATCCTGGCAATCTTCTGCAAGAGGATTAATGAGCCTGTAAGTGAAGTGTCAACAACCAATTAATATGCATATTTAATTTCATCTGATAAAAGAAAAAACTCTCCCCTCAGCATCTGAGACTCCAAACTCAAAGTCAGTCCGGCTAATGTGTGACAATTAGACTTGCCCTGGCATGCATTAGTGGATCTTAGCCCAGTCTCTAGTGTATGTGTGTGTTTGCTTCCAAGCAGCCCCTGCAAGTGGTACTTCTTGGCAGTCTTATTTGAAAGCATGGAAGGCAAAGTTGTTCTGCGCTTTAGAGATGATGTGTCATTCTAGTTAGAAGCATGTTGTTAGGAGGAGGCTCTTGCATTGTCTGTGCTCTATCTGTTCCATGTTCAAGGGCAGAAAATGAGGACTTTTTTAGCTGAAAATACCCTCCTTCGATGCATGTCAGTGTGGGTTTCCATCAGGCATAAAAGGTCTTAGGAAAGGGAAGAGAAAGGAAAGGGAAGGGAGAGGAAAGGACGGGAAAGGGAAGGAAAGAGAAAGAGGAGGATAATTTCAACCAAAGGTATCATGCAGTGACCTTTTCTTTATGCTTTCCTTTTCTCAGGGTGCTTTCTGGGGCCTCATGTTTGGGCTAGCTGTTGGCCTTGTTCGGATGATCATGGAGTTTATTTATAGCGCACCGTCTTGTGGTGAGGAGGACAGAAGACCAGCTGTGCTAAAGGACATGCACTACCTCTACTTTGCCTTCATCCTCTGTGTCCTCACTGCGATTGTCATTGTCCTTATTAGTCTCTGCACCCCACCGATCCCCGAGGAAAAGGTGAGTGATGTGCAGTGGCACTTTTCCTCAGAGCCCCCATTTGGTTTCCAAAAGATCTCTGAAATCTGTCTCTTTCTTTTCCTCCCATGGTTAAGAAATGCTGTGTAATGCATATACTGTGAAGAAGCCCTTGCACCTCAGCTTTCTGTTACCCAGGCTGCATAGTGTTAATGCTTCCTGAGGCACTGAGTGCTCCAAATTAAGTGTGAGTTCCCATGCTGTGCCTAGAGCTGAGCAGGCACCACAGCCCATCATAGCTGGAAGAGAAAGGAAAGGAGAAGGGGTAGGAGATGAAATCGCATTATAGAGCACTGCTGAGGAGGAATTAAATATATCTAATTGTAGCATCTACCCAGTTTCAGCAGAGCAAGCATCAATCTTGCAGGCAAACAAGATTAATATCTTTTGCAACATGGGCATTTAGGAAAATAACATTTTGTCCCAATATGATCTCAATTACATTTAATAACCTTGAGTCAGGCACAACTTTCTTTTACTTAACACATTAAAGTGGTGCAGAGTTGGGAGGCTCTATATAATAAGACCTTAGAGCAGCTCTTCCCAGTCCCAGGTTTTAAAGCAGCTGTCAATATAACAAATCCTGCCATCTACCTCCAAACAAAGGTTACTGGAAAGGTTTAAAAGACCCATTTTTTTCCTGTCTAACTGCATGAGGAAACACAGGTGATGCCATCAGAGCATTTTCTATCTGTTGCTTCCTCATACCTTGCAAAGCATTAACCAGTTCCATCAATGTTTGATTGAATGTTACCCAGCTCCTAAAGATTACATGAAAGCAGGTGCTCAGATAGAGAAGAAGGGGGGAGAGGGAGACTGTCTGTGTCTGCTTTGAGATAAAGTCTCGGCTTTTATTAGCTATCAGAGGATCCACATGGGAGAGAGAAATACTGACAAGGAGGCACCATTAGTTCTGCTGCTTACGTTGTTCACTACTGCTCAGGGGTGGCCAGATGGTTGCCAGCAATTAATTACTGTGGTTTAATGAGTTCCCACTCATCATCTGACCTGTGATAACTAAACATGTGCAGTGCTCCCTGCCCACAGCAATAGCAAGATAAGATGTATTAACACAGCACTGGCAAATAGCGAACATCACACTAGCAGCTTAAGAAATGAAGAAGCTGGCCACAGCGTCTACAGGCTTTTTAGTTTGACCTTGGAGGTAGAACATTTAAGGTATGTTTTAAAAGGGAGAGTTCAGGATGAAGGTGTACTGTAATAGCATCAGGGAAAGAGAGGTTATGAGCATAAGAGATTCCTTAGAGGAGCTTCTCAGTAGTAATAGGTGAGTTTATAGGTGCGGGACTTAAGGGACCTTATTTGACATATTATTCATAAAGTCAGTGCTCAGAAAGGGTGGAATCAAACTGGAAGCGGTCCAGGAAGGAAAGCCAATGGAATGGTCAGGGAGGATAGGATTTTGTCTAAAACTGTGTGCAGTTATCCCAGAGAAGCAAAGGATGAGTTGGTGAAGGTGGTGACTGCCCCACCAGGTACATCTAGAGATCCAGGGAGGGAGGAGAGCTTGCTAAAGGGGCAGAGCTTGCCATGAACAAACATAGGCTGGGCAGTTTTGGGAAGTTTTCTAAAGAGGGATGTTGAGGATAACCTTTCAGTAGGCAATGGACCCCACGTACTGCTGAGCTCAGTGCGTGACCTCTGTATTAGTAGTTCTGTTGAAGAAATTTAATGAGAATTAATGATATTGCCTGTGGCAGTGAGAGGCTGGACACAGAGACCCAGATAAATCAATCATCTGATGATAGTGATGACCATCCATGTCCCATGTGCCCCCCTGCCTTCAGTACCTTCTTACCACAAAGACAATGATATGGGCTGACAGGTAATTTGTGCCACACAGTGGTAGCTAATTCCGTGTCTCCATAGCTCGGTAGCAAGGGAGAGTGTGCTTCTCTTTGGTTTTACTCTGATTTCCATTCAGATTCTACTATTTATCCTCAATTTCAACAGGAAAGTTCTGACCCTGTTCCTCAGAAAACAGCCAAAGGGAAGGCGTGGGTCTTAAGCTGAGGTAGGTGCCAACATTGATGGGTTACTGCCTGTGTGGCATGAATCAGAGTGGGCAGCATTAAAACCAGCATTGTTCATTTTTCCTCAGTCAAACTCACCCCAACTTTTGCCTTAAACATGAGCGCAGATGTAGGTTTGGACCATGGTTTCTCATGGTGTCCTGCAAGCAAGGCTTGTCTCCTCATCTCAAGCTAGTGTCTGTGGCCATGCTGAGAGGGCTCAAGGACAGAAAGGTTTTGGGAAATCAGGGCAGATGTGTCAGGCTCTAACACTGGGTAGAAACCAGCACTTGAACTTTGTATTTGGCCATTAGTGACCTCTAGTTGCTGGGGTTTGTCATGCAAGCATGCAAACCTGTGGTGATGAGCCTGTATGTCCCCATGACAGTGGCTGAGAGGGGGGAGCTGGTGTTGGGTGTCCTGGTTGAGGGTACCTGAAGCTCTGGTGTTCCCCAGTCCCATGTGCTGGTCAATTCACTTTATGAGCCCTGGACATTTCCCCCCTAAATATTGCATGGAACTAGTTCTGCCAGTGCAGTGCTTTGAGGTGTAATGATGAAAGACACCACATAAAAGCTAGGAATTGCACCATTTATTTTGTCAAGGAAAAGGAAAAGAAAAACAAGCCACCAAAGAAAAAGCCAAGGAAATAGAGTGATAGATCTTCCTGTGGCAGATCTAAATCAGCATAGCTCCATTGTCTTCAAAGACCAGGAGCAGCTGTTGAGCAAAGTTATGCCACTTTACACCAGCTGAGGATCTACACTGGACAACTTTAAATATCGAATCTCAATGCTTTTGAGATAGTAAATGCGCAAAAGGAGAGGAGAGATTTGTATCTGATGTTAGTGGTACAGCTAATGTGTCTGGCTTTAAATGAATTACAATCCAAGAACTGCAAGCTGTAGCGTTTTCTCCTGCTGTTTTGGACACTCTCCCATCCCTGTGGTGATTGATGCTGAGCTGGAAAACAAGTATGCAAGGAATTTGTTTGGTATGCTCCCGAGTTCATATGTCTTCATTGTAGGTAGTCCATATTGTGTCACACCGTCCTTGAAAGCCCTGCAAAAGAGCTTACAATTAAATTTGAGACTGTGAAGCTGAAACACAACTGTCAGGTGCCAGATGGCATTTTGGAACAGAAGGATTTATTCTAGTTTACAAACAACAAAAAGAAAACTTTGCTGAGCTCTTGCAAACTCCCCTGCGCAAGGAGAATGGGAGGGGAGGGAAAGGGAGAGGAGCAGCCTACAAAACACAAGAGCTACACAAGTTAGGTGACATCCCCAAGGGTCAGGGCTCACCCAGACAGGCTGATGGATTGGCAGTTCCACATGATGTACTTTGGGGTCAGAGATGTTTTCCCTGGGTCTTGAGGTCTGGCTTCAGTGACTCCTTCAGGTGTACAGCCCAGCACTGCTTTGCTGGCCTGAACCCCCACTGCACTCTCTGAGGTGCTGCAGCTGAAGGTCCCACATCATATTTAGTGCTATAACAGCAAAGCATGCTCAGCTCCTATGAGAACCAGGCACTAAGAGAGGAACAAACTGAGGTGAGGAGGACCCAGGGCTCCCTGAGCAGTGCCCATGCATGGTTCTGCAGTGCAGAGCAGAGCTACAGGGCTCTAGAGGACCAAACAAGCAGCTACCCCCTGCACCCTGCTTTTGGGCATGGCAGGCACAGGCAGCATTTCCAAGGTCAAAGTCAATTATGCTAACACAGCTCCCCTGTCAGCAGTTCTTGTTTATGTATTTGCTTGCTTTCTGCAGGCGTGCAGAACAATCGCCATCATCTGCTTCCCTCATCCCTATCCCTCTGTGGGTCTGTATCAGGGAACTGTACCCATCTCCACGGTGGCCTCTATGGCCATACAGTGCTGCCGTTCTTCCTCATCATGTGTCCTTCTGGCAATGGCAAAGAGAAGAAAGGGTGGACTTGACTTGCTTAAGGAATTCAGCCATGCAAAACCTGCACAGGGGGCTTGAAGTTTGAGTGTTGGTGTGATGCTTTACCAAGGAGCCCTCTAGGGTGATGGTTTGCTTTATCTGGCCATGATCGAAGTACCAGCACCTGGATGGGTCAGTGAGCTAATGTATATGAGGCTACCTGTATGTCTATGCTGCTTTCAATTGAGAATCACTTCTGTCTGGCAGAGTCTGAGCCACAGGTAAACATCAGCCTTTGCAGATTTTGCTGCAATATAAAGAGTCAGTCATTCAGAGACACATAGGAAGAAGAGGGAAAAGAAAGGAAAGTTCTGGAAATCCTCTAGCAGCCTGAAACTTTGCTGTGTTCCAGTGACATTTCCTAAGTGATTAAAAAGAGAAAAAAATCCCTGAGAAAGATGAGGATCATCAAATCAAAGCAATTTAGCACATCGTGACAAGAAAGATTAGCCCTGCCCAATGCTCATCTTGGTTGAAAATGATTTAAATAAAGCTATAAATCTTCTGGAAATTATGCAACGTTTTGTGTCAGCTGGAAACTCCTGCCTAGATCTGTGTGTATAAAAGTCAGGAATTAAACTCATATGTCAGGGACATCACTTTACTTTGTAAGTGACCCATTTGAGATGTTCATTTCCATACAGGCAGAGCAGGGAGGCAGCTGCTCGTCAGACTTCAGCTGGCCTGTTGTCACCACTGCAGTTTTGCTGCCCTGGTCCCGTCCTGTGGCTCCTCTGATGGGCTGGAGCTGGGGGACGGTCCATGGTCCTGGGTAGCAGCATTCCGGTGGGACTGATGAGCATCATCCTTGGCCAGAGCACACGGGGGTTAGGATGTGCCATAATCAGCCAGAGCAGCAGCAGGCCTGGCTTAAATTCACACTGGAGCCCCTGGGATGGTTAACTCCATCCTGCAGCTGGAAAAGGACCACTGTGAGGTTTGCAAGATTAACACCTCCTGTGCACTCTGCATCCCAGGGAGGAGAAAAGTTTCAGACCTGCTTTTGTAAAGCAGATTGCAGCCACAGCAGTCTGCTCATCATCTTCCATCATCTTCATTGACAGACTGCAGACAGAGGTAATATCTTGTCTTGGCCCAATAGAGAAAAGAGGAAAGGCATTTGGGCAGCCAGGTCTTACCATGTATGCCCAGAGATCATTTTTTAATACATTTAACTACCTCTTTTGGTCTAATGTATGGTGTAATCCTGCATGTGAATTGTGACTTGATATTCACCGTATCATGGCTCTGTCTGTCTCCATAGTTGCATTTCTTGAACCCATACATGCAGTCATAGAACAGAGATGCAGTACCGCTAGTTTTCCCACTCAGAGCCCTGACATAAGCTCATTTGGAAGTCCACTTGTCCCAGCTGTGGGGTTTAATGTTCCCATTGGGTTTTCCTAGCCTATAAAATGACAATTGAGACCAAAGATCCTCCAGTCCCAGAGAAGGAGCTGCTCAAATACCAGTGTTCCCAAGGCCATATAACTGCATCGTGCTCCTACAGCCATATATCTGCATGCTAACACCTGACTGCTCTTTCTCTGCTGAGGGTACAATGGCTGTCTGTGACTGACTGTAGCTAGAAAGGGTTATTTTGGCTGCTGCTTCTTTTATTTAATTGATTTTATTACCCTTCCCTGTTGGAGAGCTGCCATTCTGGATGCAGATCATCGTTATTTCATGTCAACCAAGTAACCCTGGCAGATAGGATATCGCTTCTTCATTGTCCACTAAAAGGTTACTCCTGGTGAAGGCAGGGATGGAACAGGTTAATTATAAAAATACAAGGAAGGAGACTAGGTTAATTCACATTTTTTCCCAGCTTTTCAGCTCCAACAGGATGGTACCAGTCTTCGTTCCAGAGTGCGGGGACCTGTGTAGAAGGGAGGTGAGAAAAAGCGGGTGAACAGCTGTCACCCCAGAACGGGTCTCTCAACACCATCTTGGATCTGCACTCCCAAAAAGCGAGACAACAGGCATGCCAGGTTGGACATGACAGGCAATAACCTGTTTGTTCTCTGTCCCACTTTGCAGCTCGCTTCCCTGACGTGGTGGACCAGGCACAGAAAAGCACCTGCCATTGACCTGAAGGATTACAAGAGTGGAGCAGGACAGATCAACCCAGCCAACAGAGAGAGTGACTTGGTCGAAAGCGCAGATTCTGGCGATAAGCAGGAGGCAGGTAGGAACACTCTGAACAAGCACAGTCATGCATCTGTGAGTGCACAGCCAAGAGCTCATGCAAGTCCCTCTAAAGCTTATGACAGGCCATCTGTTACATTCACTGGAATTGGGGCATGGGTTAATGATATACCAGTTATAAGGATGTGACAAATGTAAGTACTGTGGTTCTTGGTCTTTCCAGTATCTCTTCGAGCATTTACCTCCATGTTGCAATCCTTTGAATGGCTCAGAAGAGCTGCCATTCCTAGAAAAAAAAGAAAACCATTCATTAAAATGGTTTTTCCTTCCTCCTTCCTAGAACAAGGAATTTACCTATGCAAATTACCCCATTCCAGTTATGCTCCAGTTACGGTGTTAGCATTTAAGGCCTTCACACTTAATGATGTGCTGGTATTCTTAAATGGGAGTCAGTGGCCACTTACTTATGAACAGCCCTTGGGAGGGTGGAGGTCTGTGTTGCTGAGATGCTGCTCCTTGCTCCATTGACACTGGGACTTTGTGCCATGACTGCATCTCTTTGTCTGTCCCACCGACATGCTCTTGAGGAAATCCACAGCACTGCTGCAGGCATAACCAAAGCTACCACTAGCACTACAAAAGCTGTGGCAGGGTCTGTAGTTTCAGCTTTCAGCACATAAAAGTGGCATTTCTTCCTGTCCTCATCATTGCCAGGAGACAATCCCCTTGTGTATCTGCTAGAGATGCCTTTTTCTTACCCCTGTGTGGGCTCCATGAGCCAAGCTCACCCAGTGATGCTGTAATGTACTGTGTTAAAATAGCCCAAAGGGACGATGAAACACTAGGAGCAGATGCGAACTTCGTCAATGTCCTAGGATAAATCCACAAGCCTCAGCTTTCTCCTTTACATTAAGCCAATAACATCTTTTATCTTCCTTTAGGATATAAGCCATGGTGAAAACTCAGACCCAAATTGCTTAAATAACTGTGTGTCCTACCAAGGGTATTTAATAAGGAGGCAAAGAGTCAAATGAACTCTGAACCAAAGAGATGTCACGAGACAGAACAGTAGCAGGAGATGCTACATAGGCAAGTTCTTTTCAGAGTGGACAGATGTTTATTCTGCAAATCCATTCAAAAATGCAGCTTTTTGGTTTTAAGCTTAACCTTCCAAGGTTACAGAGCAGAAATCTCAGAAGAAAGGCTCATACACAAGATGTCTTCACTCCTTCCTTTTGCTGGTCAGCCCAAACGACACTGGTACAAATCACAGCCAATCTAAACACAAACGAACAACTAAAGAAATCTCTTAGTGGTTTTTTTTTGACCCAATAGAGTGAGTTGGGGTTTAAGATGAATGCCACCATTCGATGTTATTTATTATTTCTTATCAATTCCTAGCTCACTTAACTAGCTCGGATTCTTATAAACAAGTGTCTTGGTATTTTGGTAATTAGTACTGATGGGAAAGGAAATGTGAAACACAGCAGCTGACAGTTTAATGAGGTTTCTTTTCCCAGGTAACACCTTTTACAAGGCCTTCTGACATTCTGCATCTCACAAAAAGTTTATATTTGGAAAGAACAGGCAGTGAAATACACACAGCTCAGGGCTGACAATTAAAGCACATACTTCACCCGGCATGTCACGTGTAATGAATAAGCCAGGATGTCTCTAAATGGACCATCATGCTGTCAGGAGTTCGTGAAAGTGGATCAGGAAGGGGGGAAGAGGTCTGTTAATTAACTAATGAACGATTGGTGTTGCAATCAACAGAGTGTAATCAGGCTGTGCTGTACATGGTTGAGCCAGAGAGCTCTCTTTACCCTTCCCTTCTCCATCTCCTATCATCATCTGGTATCTCCCATGCAAGGTGCATCTCAAACCCTACTCCAGATTGGTCGAGGCACCTCCAAACTAGTGGAAGGAGGGAGGGAAGAGTCCCAGCGAGATGATAACATCCAGTTTTTGGTCCATCTCTCACTACAGGCAAGCCTCCCTGCTGGAAAATGCTGTACATGTGGTTCTGCGGTCTGTCCACCGGCCCCAAGCCCACCCTGTCCCAGGAGGAGAAAGCTGCCCTGGAGCAGAAACTCACCAGCATCGAGGAAAAGCACCCGTGGAAGACTGTTTGCGACGTGAATGCTATTCTCCTGCTGACCATTAATGTCTTTCTATGGGCATATTTTGGCTGAGGTAGGGTCAGGCAGTGCGTGGCTTCGGTTTCTCTCAGGGTTCCTCATATTCTTGTCTAAACTGGAACCATGCAGTGAGAGGCCCTTGTGATGGTTCCCAGACGTGCCAGAACACCTTGATGCAGCCCTTCCTTGGAGGCACTGCTTGCTGGAAATGACTGCAGGGCTCGGTTTCTCTGTTACATGAGATGTGACCAAGACTCAACACACCCAGGATGCAGGGGGTCTGTGAGGCAACACGTGGTGAAATCAGGAGGCTTGGGGTCAATTTTAAAGGTCTGAGCCAAATAAGGAGCAAAGGCTTTGGAAAGCCCAGCTGTGGTATGGCTGAGTCCTCACTCCCTTTGCGCACCAGTTCAAGACTGATTTTGCACTGCTGTATTTAGGGGAAGGACTTTCGTTTTACACTGGTGTGGGGAGGATTCCCACCCTCCCTGAGCCCCATCACCCTGCCCACTTTGCCATGTGATTGGTCTTACAACAGCCTGAGCCTGTTTACTCATCAGGCCCCTCCTGCCCCTTAACAGAATTGCCAGCAATAAAGGTGCCTTAGTAACAAAGCCAGTTCTGACTTTGGGTTATTGTGGTTATATGTACTGCACTGATGCACAAAGGTCTCCCTGGGACCACAGTGACCTGGCTGTGGCAGGGAAAGGAAATATCCAGCGAGGCTGGACCTTGCTTTCTTGAACGCATCCAGGCTTCTCTGACCCATCTTGTTACTATCACATAATGTGGCATGGCCATAACTTTTTAAACCACCTCCAGAGGAACAGAGAGCAGTACCCACTGTTAATATCTTTGTCTGGTGGTTAGGATGCTCACCTGGAGAAGGCTAAAAATGCCCACAGGGATGTAACCCTCCACTCTAGCATCCAAGGGGCACGTTCAAGCCATCCGGCATGAGCTGTGCAGGGAGGTAAGGGCATGTAGTGAAGCACAGAGCTATAAAGTTGGAGAAAATGAGTCACAATCCAGGAAGGAGAGGAGAAACACTGCCCTGTGCCCACCTGGATACATGGTTCCTTTGTTCATTATCAATTTGGATGGTGCCAACTGAATCGGCCATGCAGGATGGGGTCTGTGCTGTGCTCTTGCAGGTCAATGAAAGCATTTTCTAAGAGGAAAAAGTGGATTTCCTTTGAATAAGGGAGATCTCAGCCCCATCAGTCACCTGTGCACCCCCATGGGAAGAAGCATATGATGCAGAGCTTGCCTTGCCTTTGCACTACTCAGTATTGAGCAGGTGGTGCCCAGATCAGAGGGTGCCTCAACACATTTAGAGGAAATCAAGTTACCAGCTGTGATTAATAGCTGGTAAATGTCTAATCATAATGGACACGTTTCTAATGCATTTAGCAGTACCAGGGCACCTGCCTCCTTGCCTGGAGCAGTGAGGTGCTGAGTGCTCCTGAGCCACAAAGCCCCTCAGCAGCACTTAGCTCAATGGCTTTCTTGGCTCTTTCTGGACCACACATCCGCTAAGGCCATGCGGAAAGCAATGAAGAACAGGATGACGAATATCAGGGCAGGGTTTAAAATGTTTGAGGTTATTCTTTTCCCCCAAGAAAACTTCAGTTTTGTGGGGAATAGAACTGAAAGTTACTAAGTCTTTTCTTTTTAATGACACAAATAGCATTGATTTGTGGTTATATGATCCTGATCCATCTCACCCCATGGACCCTGGAAGATGATGTTTTCTTTAAAGTGATGGTGCCTACGTCAGTTAAACAAAGCAATGCACTTTGAGAGATGTGATTGCATCTCTGAGCTTGGCCTACAGAAGGAATGGAGACATCCGCATTGCCAGATGCAGACAGCTGTGTGCCTACAGGAGAAACACATTTCATTGGGAGCTTTATTTGACTTACTACTCTGCTTGAAACAACTAAATTGAAATGAAAGATAAAAGAACGATTTGGGAGGAGGAGGCTGAAACGGTTTATTGAAATAAGACAAAGTTCTCTCAAAACATCTTGACCTTTTCTTGTATTATCTGGGAAAGCATCATATTTAGCTGGAAAAAAAATCAAACAAAAAAAAGGTTATATTTTTCCTTCTGGTTGAACATTGGGGATGAGGGAGTTGCTTTTTCATGTTTTTTCTCATCTTAATGCCTCTGCTCCTTCCTTTTCATCTTCTATACCCATTCCTTCTGGCTACATCCATGTGCAGCTCTTACCCTGCTTCTCCCAGCCACTCCTCCGCAGCCTTGATAAATTCCAGTTTACGCTACATCTCCTCACGGGTTGCACCTGAACCTGTAGGGTCCCTCCTGCAGCAAGCAGGCCCATGCTCACCCCAGCAGCTGCCCATTAGCACCCCTATGTGCCAAGGAGCAGCAGGGACAAGGACAGGGACTGGATGGGATGGTACAGGATGATTCTTGATCACCAGTGCAGGGTGATGCTGTGGCAAAGAGCAGTGCTGTGAGCATGCAGCTCTTTGCACTGATACACTCTGAGGATTTTAAGAGAGGAAACCCTGACAGAGGCTCTGCAGGTGAAGTGATTATAGGCTCCAAATAAAGCACTCTTTTCCTAACAGGGACAACCAAGGCCAAAAAAACACAGGCCCATGACAGCCACATGCAACACCTGTGAAGAGCTTTATCTCCTAATGCACTGCGCACCCAGTGATGCAGGGGTACTTTCTAAAGCTGTCAGAAGATATGCAAGTGCTGAAATGCCTCTGGTAGGCTTTGGAGGGACCTTTATAGAGATACAAGAGGTGGAACAAGAGCAGACTCTGAGCAAAAGCACACATCAAACACCCAGTGCTGCAGATGCGCTGCGCTAGAAGCAGCTTCGCACTGGCACTGCTCAGCTCACACCATGAGGACAGAGCAAGGATCCAAGCCAGCCGTAGCCACACAGGCAAGGAATGAGCAAATTCATGGGGTCCAGGAGGATTTTTAGCACTGCCATGAGGGTTAGGGTTAGGTGATCCTATCCGGGGCTATGGTGATGACAGACTTACCCAACAGTGGACGCGTTTGGGCTGCAGTGCAGCCTTGGTACTGGGCTCCTCACTGGGGAGTAGCTTGTCATCGCCCCAGGAGCATGACACAGCCTTGCTCCTCACAGCAAGGGGTGAATTGCAATATCCTAGCAAGAACACATCGTTTTCAGAGCTGTAACCAATATACAAGTCCATTGGCAGCAGATGTTATTAATGATGCCAATACATATTTTCTTATTAATCTTCCATACCAGGCTTGTGTCTATCTGCAAATGATTATCATTCATTTTCCTGACAAATCTATCAAGATCATTTATTACTGTTCAGCAAAGGATCTTCTTTTAAACAGAGATTAATAACATTGCATTTTATCTGGCTGGCTGAGCCAAAGGAAATGAAATTAACAATGAACCCTACAAATATGTCATCACTTTAGTTTACCAGAAAATACTTAAAAATGTTATTTAAAAGAATATACACTGAGTGGGCACAGCTTATTACAAAGGAAAGAAATGAAACTGCATGCATTTTAGCAGGGTGGAGAGTAGGTTAGCAAACAGTACCATGTTTCCTCTGGCTCCTTGCACTTGTTCTCTGGGACAAGGGGAAGCAGCTCCTATAGCCTCTGTTGGGCAGACAGGCACGTGCCTAGGTGAATCGTAGCTGATCGTCACTGTTCCTGGGTTAAAGCAGACCCTTTAAAACATGGGATCACAAGGATCTGCATGCAGAGAAACAGGGCTTCATAACCATGGAAAGGAAAAAGAAGGGATAAAGCCAAAAGGAAATTATAAAGGACAAAATATAGAGGGAAACTTCACTGGGGTAAAGCTCATGGAACTTGAGAAAAGAAGGCACGGAGGCTATAAAGTCCCAGCATCTGCTGCACTTTTGGTCCCAAGCAAGAAAACAAACAAACTAACTCAGTAAATTTACACTGTTTAGATTCCTTTCTTTTGCATTCTTTCTCTTCCTTTCCTTTCCCTTCCCTTCCTTTCACCAGTAAAATAACAATAAATATACACACAAAACCATATCAGAAATCCCCTTCTACTTTTACTGCCAGTAGTAATGCAAAACCTTAAAATTAGCTTTGCCTTTGCATTGCTTTGTTCATACTCACAAACTTACATTTTGAGCCCCATTTCTGTGCAGGTACCAACCAGTGTGTCTTCGCAGGACTTTCCCCACATGCCTGGCTGTGGGCTGTGACATCTCTAGCAATGGGAATCGCACTGCCCCCCTTCACAGCCTTGTGCCTGGGAGGTGCTTCCCCCCCATCCCAGATAATGCAGTTCACTTTTCCATTTCTCAGGGTACAGTGCTTCTGACACCAGCACGTCATTTGTCTTCCTTGCCAGGAGGGGAAATGAGAAGGGTGCTTATAACAATTTTGCATGACAGTCAAGAAGCATCTCTCCTACAGATACTACTGTCAACTTCTTACCCGAGGTGGATTCATCTTATCTTACCCAGTTACCAGGTTGGAGCAATGCTTTAAGCCCCAGACTAAAGAAAATAACCCTGGTAACCTCAAGCTGTAGCAGTTTCAAAATGCTGACATATCAGCAAGAGGATTTCCAAGTGTGTGTTTGTGTATCTATCTCTGCAGAGCAGCAAAAGCACACTCACTGAATTGGCGGGTATTTAGCCATACATTTTATTGCTACCTAAGTCTTCTTTTTAATTAAAAAGTCATCAGCGTAGCATAGGTCTTGAAAAGTTTATCACAAATAAGAAAAGCCTGAATATACCCCAAAGCAGGATTTGGCTTCTCCTCAGATTAAAAGGTAATGAGTTAATAAGTGAAGCAAGTTGCCCATCTGTTTAAGCTAGAGCCATATCTCCAGTTACCTTGGGGACACTGTAGTTTGGTAAGTGGCAAGAGCCCACCTGCATGTCCAGGCCATACGCACTAAAGTAGGACTAGAGTCAGAGCTTCTGAAAGGTCTAGTCTTCTACTTTGACCTAGCAGTTACTGGTAAAACTTGAGATCTTTGACTGAGCAATAACCACAGTGCATATGGCAGAATGTCCCTGCTTATTTCCTTATCAAACTGCCATATTTCTTTTAGCACAAGTATCAATTTTGGCATAAAGACTGCAAGCTAAGAAACCAGTTTCTGGTTAAGGTGCTCTAAAAAGTCAATACTCATTATGTATACACACACACACATATATATATGTATATATATAAAGCATATGCTCCTTATTTCTAGTGTGACTGCATCTTGCTCTGGCTTTCAGTTGCTGGATTTGATCAAGCCTTTACTGTTACATTAAGCAGTTGTCTGTTGCGAACTTACACCACATACATAAAAATCACAGACAGTGCATGCAGAGAAACAGGACTTTATAACCATGGGAAGACAGAAAAGAGTTAAAGCCAAAAGGAAGTGGCAAAGGACAAAATACAGTGGATGTGAAAACCACATTCAAGGCCCTCATCTCACGATCCTGTATATGTATTTATTGGGGTACGTTTAACCTTCCCCATTTCAGACTAGAAAAATGCTCAAGGAGAAGTCTCTGCAGGTGCTGCCCATCATTGCCCCAGGTTCCACCACATATGATGCTGCTTATTCCCACATGTACCCTGACCCTCAGAGTCATGCATTTTCTCCACCTTTCTGTAATCAAATGAGTCTTGAAACTCCTACAGGAGAGGTGGAGTATACTTCTGTCCCAGAAAAGCCCCTCAGCCCAAGAACTAGGCACTCTTCAAAGTCTGCTATAAAGTCCTTCAAGGGAAGCAGAGAAGTCTGTGGCCACCCAATGGCTCTTTAATTCCTGACTTGAGATCCCATTTAATACCTGAAGCCATCTTTATGCCTTCCCCCCCCTTGTCTCAAATGAAATTTCAAACACCTCTGTGAATCAGCCTTCACCACAGTACACGGGGGTATGTTATTTAAGCATGTGCCATCTGGTCAAAGGCTGGCATCAAGGTATGGCTGTGCCATTCAAGCACAGCCCAAGATTTCATAAGCAAAAACTGAAATACCATGCAGTGCAGTATTACAGATAAGCTGTCCAAGCAAGACCAGATGGCACCACCAGTCCAAGGACAACAAACAGATATTAAGTTGTCAGAGTACAAACCAAAGTCAGCCTGAGCTGCTGAGCTCATGCCATCTCTGTGCCTGGTTCCCAGGATCGAGAAAGAAGCTATCTCCCAGGACACTGCAGAAATGGACTCCTGGAAAGGGTACTTGAGCCACACTGTGAGCCCCAGGGTGTTCCCTGAGGAGTTCAGTGCCATGCAAGGGGAAGTGTGAACAGTACACGTGTGCAATAGTACACGAGTTAAATAGCACACATGTATACAAAACGTAAGACCAACTGCATTCGCAACACTATGTTACTGCCCCATGGTGTGGTTTCTCTACTCAACTGCTACGAGGTTGGGTTGACGTCACTCCTGATTCAGTATTGGGCTGGAGATCACTAAGGACAATTCTTCTGCCTGCTTTCTGGTTTATACTGGCTTATTACTGCATGTGTGCATGTGTGAGGGGAAAGGACCAGAGCAACCATTTTAAGAAACCCCTAATTTCTTGCTGCATTCGTTCAAAACAGGAATGTTGTTCAAAACGTTCAGCTGTGACTCGCTGCTGTAGCTTCCACAATGCAGCATCCAATTTAATATGTGAGCCTCATAACCAACTCATCCAGTGCAATAGTTCACATCAGTTTGAAGAAAAAAAATCCTGCTGGAAGCACAGGCAAGGAGCAGTGTCAATTTTTCATTAACCTACAGCCACTGTCTCTGTAGACTTACAGCTATAAGTAAGATTACTGTTGTAATTTCTTCTGCTCCCCAAGGGGAGGGAAAAAAAACTTCCCCAAACTTTTAAGGTCATTAAACCCCCTCCTCCTCCCTTTAAATTGGAGGTAGTTTCAGTTTACTTTCATATTTCAAAATCAAATCTCAGCTTCAGCTTCACGTCAAAGCAAAAATGTCAGTTGCTTTGTTTCTGCATCTTCCATGAAAGAAGTTCCAGCTTATACATGAGCTGAATGCCAAGTAAATAGATTTTCCTGGGGAACAAAGGCAGCTTTTTTGTTTGTTTTAAACATATGTAAATAGAGTCCCAGGAGCTGAGGTGCCTGTCACTTCAACCAGGTTTACACTCATGTCACTCCAGCTGGTTATTCCTGACTGACCTTAGGTCAGCGCTGCAGAAGTTCCCCTTCCTTCTCCTCCATACACACAGTATCAAGGAGCCACTCCAGCCCTTTCCCCCACCCTCATACCTCAGCAAAGGGGAAATAGCTTCATATGTATCCTTTTTTTTTTGCTAGTTTCTTCTTTCCCTTTTCAGCTCTAGTTACAGAATCACAGTAGTGCTCTGGTCATCTGTCACAGTCACCAAGACGGTTCTGAAAAGCTTGCAACAGATCAGATCAGTATCTGACAATACATGGCTATCATCAATAAGGCGTCAGGGCTGTGTTCCTACGCACTAGTGCATTAAAGACTGATGTACCTACTGGTTCACGGTAGGGAGAGGCAGGGAAGAAACAGGACTGGATTGGTAAGAAAAATGGCAGGAGGGCACCATCAGTCTTGAGTTTTCTCTTTTCAGTATCAGGCATTTCAACAGCGGAGAGTTATTTTCCACAAAGGCAGAAGACAACAAACAGGAGCACAATCCCTTCACACGCTCATCTTCTAGTACTCGCCTTTCTTTGCAAATCAATGCAAAATTAAGAGCACATAACGCTTGTCATTTCCAAATGGCTTCGGTTATATCTCAATCTTCAGCACTTGTTTGGGGTGTAATACCGGGTAGCACTGAGGGATGCATCACTTCACAGGCTCCGCATAAGCCACAATTAAGGAAAATCCTCAAGTACATGAGAAATCTCAATTTTGATTGGCCAAGTCACCAGAACTTATTGATAATTCAAATCACTTGAGTATTATTCAGTGTTTTCTTCTCCCTGCTTTTTTCATCTCTTGACAAGTTTACAAAGAAAAGAATGGAGCAGAGCTTAGCTGCATTACATCCAATATGCTGCCTACACAAACGCCAGAGAAGCTAAATGAACCCCAGAACATATGGCACTCTGCTGACAGGGCTCAGAAACTGGTTCTGCATGAGCAACAAGGAACATCTTGAAACACACAAGACATATGTGTTTTAGGAAGAAGATTGAAGTGTTTCATAATAAAACAGGACAAAGTGAAATACAAGTGCTGTGTAAAATTTTAATTAAAAACTGGTTTTACCCCTCAACGTGAATATACAATATGTTCCCCAGATGGGTTTCATATTTAAGTATTATCCAAACCAAAAACATAAATGAGACAAATAAAGCCTTCAAAAATGGCACAGAGGCTAAAATGTATGTAAACACTAGATGACTGTGGTGAAAACAAGGCAGGCAGGGAAAGCAACCTCTTAGCAAATGTTTACTACTGGAGTACTGAATGAAACAGTTCATACAACTATAGTAACAACACAATTAGCTAACCGTTCAAAAATTCAAGTCAGTGTAACAATACGCATATAAGCATTAGAATTCACCCTCATTCAGCAATGTAAATAGTGCTTTTGTTACTTCAGAGTTTCACAGGTTATTTTACATACTGATAATTCATGGTATTCAAATGCATAATTTGCGGCATGCCATGCGAAGCCACTCTCAAACCACTCTCAAAGCCTTCAGCCTTCCACTCCACCTCTGTGTGAAGCTCTGTCAATGGCATCAGCTCTGCAGAATTACGTAAATGCCTGACAACAGGACAGGATTTTTGTGCTGTATTCTCAGGATCAGTCAATTCTTATGAACCAAGAGGGATGTTGTGCAACAGCAAACTCCTTTCCCTGAAGAGGTGAGAAGAAGGCTCAGATCACCACTTCTCAGACTGCAGAGTGTTCTCTGCTAGGTCAGAAGCAATCACTCAGAGCTGAATGGAAATACACATGAAGAAAGAGCACAATCTCCAAACTGATCAAGCAAAGACAAAGATTACAGTTCCTTTATGTTGTCATCCTGAAAAATTATCACTGCACTTCAGAGAATTTCTCACTCAAGGCAAACAGGGAACAAACTGCAAGCCTTTGGCAAACCAACACTGGTAACAAAAAGAGCTATAGCTTCATCTTTTAAGGGCTTTGGTTGATGATGTTTTGAATTTCATGGAGAAAGCAGTAGAAACCAATGCACAAGCGGGGCTTGTGCTTAGTTGTTCACTATATAATAGAAATATTAGGTGTTCTTGGTCATTTCCCACCACACTGCTTTATTTGTTGAAACCGAAAGGAACTGGGCAAAGGCTGGTTCTCTGCAGTTACCAGAGATCATCACCTATACCAGACATCATTTGTCAGTGAGGTAGCTCATCAAGATCACCCACAGAAATATTCTTTTAGCTTCAATTATTTTCAGCAGAATCAAGAATCTAAGTTTCATTGATTGGAAAGTTTCCCCAAATTCCTTTACTACTAACCAAATCTCTTGAGATAGTCTCAGCATCCTGATAATGATCACTCCATAACCACTGAAGTAATGAACATTATAGTAGGCTTTCCCATGACCCAGAGATTCCACATTACAAGATTTATACAGTTAAGTGACCACTGCTAAAAGGTGAAGGATTTTGCTGCATAGTTCAGCATTTCAGCAAAGACTTTGAAGCTAGAAAATCAGGAAGAGCAGATTTAATAAGCTATTCCATGCACACGGACTGAAAAGGCAGAGATTCCTTCCAACTTACTTTCTCTAACAAACCCATGGCACACCACACAAACTCTTCCACTGTCAAGTTGCACACATCATTGCACACCTTGCTCCTGGGGAGAAGATGAGAACAAATGATGTGATAGATGTTAATAGCACTGATTAGTACACAGAGCAGACAGCACTGAGACATCAGGATGACAAAAATGATTTGTATTAAAAAAGAAAAGATATCATGAGAACAATCAGTCTGAGTATGATGAACCCAAATCATGCAGGAGACAGAAGCTGAGCAGGATATCAACTGTAAAAATTAGTGCCTAAAAGCACATGTAGTAAAGTACTTCATTATCTTTTTCAGCCATCTTAGACTTAATAGATTTCTATCTTGATAAGATTAACACTTGCTTAATAACTGTCTAATTAAAACATAATAAAACTGGGAAAATTAAAATAAAACCTCTTTAATAACCTGGAGATGAGATGGGGCTTTTCAGCCAGGCTTCCACAAAATGATTTCTGTAACACTCACCTCAGGATCCCAAAGCACTTCACAGTCATTTAATTAAGCTTCAACAGAGCACAAACTCCCCATTTTACAGCTGAGGTAACAATGAGAGGGAGTTTGGAAGACTCTTTAATACTGAGCAGAGCTAAATGTTCTGTTGATTTACTAAAAATATGGATTCCCAACAACTCTAGGTAGATTTCTTTCTCCCCTCACCATTTTGGCAGCCTCTGAAGTAATAGTAAAATACAAACATGTGGTGCACAATCTAAAGAACAGCTCTCATCATCTTTCAAGCTGCTCAGATTTGGAGTATAAACACTGCTGCCCATCTATAGAATCACAGAATCAACTAGACTGGAAAAGACCTTTAAGATCCATCACTTCAGGACTGCCAAGATGCTCCTATGTGCTCCCATTACCCATCTTCTGCACTCAGTGGACCAATTTAAGCTTCTCTTCTTCTAGTAGAAAACTTAGATAAGGCAAATCATTAGAGTTTGACATTTTTGCCTTTAATCCACAATAGGTCAATGACAGAGTGATTTCTAAAACAACTACTACTCACCAAAGGATTTGCATTTCTACTGAACACAGGTGGATAGTTTGTCTAAAGCCACCCCAAGATCCTAAACTGTAACAAGTTATTTGTAGGAAAGAGGGGGGGGGAATAAGTAGGAAGCAGATTGACTTAAATAAAATGAAAGTGATTAAAATACTGCACTGAGTGCATACTGCAAGGAACACTGGATGCTGAATAGCATTTGGTGAGAATACTCATGGGTTATAGTAACTTGGGGAGGGCAAGAGAAAGAGACAGACTCTACAGAAAAACACTAATTCCCTCTTAATCTAGCCCATTATTTCGAGATTTGAGTAGGCAGCTTTCCTTTAGGAGGTAAAATGACGGGGGTGGAATTATGCCATCCCACTGTCACTAACAGACCACTTTGTGGATGGCAAAAGATAAGGAATGAGCATAGAAAAATGCTATTTAAAGATCCACTCAGGAACCTGGAAATTTGCATTTGATAGAAGGGATTTAAATTGTATTAGAAGGTAAGGTGCACTAAACAATTACAGTCTATTACTACGTTGGTTTGCTGCCTGAACCTATACTTATCACATACTGCAGCAGCAAAGGAGCAGCAGTGCTCTGTGCACTTGAGCTGCATGCATATTAATAAGAGGGTTAGCTGAGCAAACAGGGAAGGGGCCAAATGCTTCTGAAAACAAAGTGGCTTGCAGATTTTATGGACAGATCGGAGTAATTTGGGTTTTAAGTCACATTTCAGAGAAAAGTTTTCCATTAACCAAACCAGACTTCCAGCACAGTGCTTGGAAAAGAACACTCTCTGCTGTATCACAGCACACAAGCTGTGGAGTGACTCTGACCCAAGAGAGAAGCACATATACTGCAGCATCTGATTCAGAAAGACATTATACACACCATCTCCCCTCGCAGCTGGAGCAGGGCCAAAGACACTCACAGTCTATCTGCTTCATTTGTTGTTATGCTGCATACGAATGCTACACTGAGAATATTCATGCTGGTCAACATTCAATATATGACACTTCTTTTTTAATTCCCATCTAGTTTTCAGCTTTGATGAAAAATTTTTCATCTTTGCTGAAAAACTGAAGGTTGCCATATTACCATATGTTTCCTTTCTTTAGCGAGGGGAATCAAACAGATACACCCTAGCCATTCCTCTGGACCTCTCAAAAACATTACACTGCTTTTTCACCATGGCCTCCAACTTCCTTCATCTCCTCTTTGCGTCTTGAATACATGGCAACTTGTGTCCCTACTCATTCATTAAAAAAAAACCCCAAAGCCTCAGCAGGCAGGCCTTCTAATGCATAGAACAGGGACTACAATCTGCTGGATTGCCAGGAATGGAAAAAGTCATTCTGTCATAGAAGCAGATTAGGCCAAAGGTGAGCAGCCAATCTTCAGAAGACTGGGACTTCTACTAAGCTATGAGACTGGGGAGGGAAAACACAGAGAATATTGAATGAAAACTGTGGGATACCATAAGAAGAACAATAAATCCTATGGCTCAAACCTAGGTAACTGCAAGAACCTTCAGATTTCAGTAGATTCGTTTAAGCCAAAAGCTTGGAAAGTATCTCTTAGAATGTGCCCTGCCTATTTAGGATTCATTTGAATATAACTACTCTCCTGAGCAGCAAGGAGAAAGAAACTGTTCCTTTATGGACAAACATGAGGTCACAGGAACAGGCTGATGAATGAATACCAGGTACCGGCAGCACAATACTCCATGGCCACCATGCCTTCAGTGGCACAGCTTGAGTAAGTTTTACTTTTCACTTCCGCAGAAAAAGTGCACTACTACTTCATAGAGCTACTCAACACTTATCCATAGCACAAGGCTGTGCAACTAATGCCCTTTGAAAGCACTAATGTGCTAAATGGCATCAGGGACAGGAAGTTATCAGTGCTAATCCACTTCAACTGGTTTAACAGTTACGAAGAATAGAAATGTCTATATGCAAGACACTTCCTCTGAGAGTCCCCATTCCTGAAACAGAAGCACAAAGCCTTTCAACATGCTTTCCCACTAGCATAATTGCTCACCAACTGCTTTCTCAATTCAATTATGTTGTCTCAGCACTAAAGGATGGAGTAGACCAACTTTTTGTTTATCTAGGCATGCTGGCAGGTTACAGTCATATGTTCTGCCATCTGTACTGCTAGCTTTATCCTTTATCCAATCATAACAGGTAAAATGGCATTGGTGTAACTGAATCTGTTCTCTCAGAGAAGGAGCCAGAACAGGCATTTGTTTTTTCCTCCCATTCTGAAAGGAAGCAGGAGATGGACACTCTTGCCCTTTTAAAACATTCTGCTTTTCAATACATGGGCAATTTGCCTTGGTCTGCTAATGTGGGATCTGTTCAATGCAAGGCTGTAAAGGTTCCATCTCTGGGGAAAGCATCAAACTGCTGATGAACATTTGGTGGCCTTTAGCAAAAATGATGCTATTTCTGCCAACAGGATCCCAGCAGACTGGGAAGGACAGGCTCCAGATTAGGTGGGATTGTGATGCAGGAACTTCAGAAGGCCTGCACGGAGCATATGAGGAGTTTGCTGACTAGTTGCAGTCTTTCCCCCTCCACACTCTTTTGTTATTCATATTGGTTAAAATTAGATGTATATTGGCAAATACTGTGGCTGCACTCAAGAGAAGCTGGAAGCTCTCAAATGCACAAGGTGTGTGAAGATGACCTTTCTTCGGATACAAAGGCTGCTGGGCTGTGTGGGTTTCTTTTAAAATTTGACAGTATTAGGAAATTTGTGACTAAAGGTGCTTGAAATCACCTTGAAAACAGGTCTACAGGTCAGTATCAGGGTTCTCAAAACTAAATAATCCAAAGCCAATATTCTAGAAAACAATTCCCTTTGTCCCATATGGGATGCTTTTAAGTCAACGCTCACATTCATCTTCCTTTTTAGACCCCCTCTCTGAACACTACAACATACTGCTTTGTCAGTCAAGTCTGTTTATGTCACTAAATAGCTTTAATTATTAAGTAAGAATTGGCTGCAGCAAAAACCTAAGTTAATGTCAGACAGCAATGTCCAGCAGACCTATTACTCTTCAAATGTTTTCAAATGAGCCTTCTTTTCATAGTCCCAAAGGAGTAACACCATCTTGCTTAACTGTGGACGGGCTTAGTTGCTGCTGTTGCTTTGTTTGATTTGTTGTTTGGATGGGGAGGAAGAGAAGGAAGAGCAAGGTGAGGAGCAGAGTTAATAGCTTCCTTTGGCAACCGAGGCCAAAACCCCATTTCTCGAAAACCCTTCCCAACCATAATTACACCTTAAAAATAGAGTACAAATATTTGTTACATAAAAATAGACCTCATAACAAATACGAACACTGCATACTGTGCATTTCCAGGTGAATTGCTATTAGGAGTGTGTTTTTTTGTCTGAAGCAGTGCCAGCAGCTTTTTGGTACATGTTTCTGTATATTTTCTCAAGACTCTCTTCAAAGATGGCTCTGTGAGGCTTCCCTTTGTATACAGATGCACGACTGGACCAATGTTCACCATTATCCAAGTGAACGGTAGCGCTCTGGTGCACTGGTGAACTGTTGAAAGAAAGGACAGAAGTAATGAACAAATCAAGATAAGGAATAGGAATCAGAAGCACAAAATCATCAGAAATCACAATGTAGAGCTGCTAAACACAGACTACCTTTCACAAATTGAAATGAAAACTGCGCTGCAGCTACTTCTAAGAAATGGGAGCCTCACGTTATTCATATACACAAATTCTCCCCCATTTATCTGAGTGCACTTGATAATACCTCCCAAATAGAAAGCAAATTAATTTTCAAAGAGTATGCAATAATCTTGCTGCATATTGATAGGCAGTGTGCTAGACACTAAGCCTGTGCAAAAGCAACACAGTAGGATCTTTGTGTCCTTTCAAGGTTAAAATGTAACCACAAGCAGCTATTTCAATATGAAGACAATCTATCAGAGGTATACTAAATTACTGTGGTTGCAGCTGCAAAGTGCTCTATCGGAAGCATCTTGGATTAAGTATTCTCCCAAATACATTATGATATAGTGGCAATCGAATGTTCCTTCCCCACCCCATCTTCTGTGTCACTGTTTTAATATTAAACACAAATAACAGCCTCATATTTCAGCTGCTTTGAGAAATTATTTCCTAGATCTACGAAGTGAAATTTATTCTCTGAAAATCATTACAAAACACTGACAGAGCTGAAGTATGTATAGTGAAACTTCATGACTATTTGCCTTCTCCTAAAACTTTCAAAACAAAGGCTTGCGTTGTGTAATGAAACGAGCATTTTCCTGTAATAAAGCACTAAACAAGTAGTTAAAAAAACCATATGCAGAAAATGGCTACTGAGGTGACATTTTTCATGTTTGCCCAAAGATTCAGACACTTAAGACATGTAAAAATTAGGACAGAGTTATCTTCAGCCTTACATGAATGTTCTCAGTCTGCAAAATGAAACCAGAAATATGAAGCTTACAGTGCTCATCTTTGCTTGGGAAATGCATTACATATTGCAGGGAAGCTTTTCATTTTCTTACACACATGTAATTTATTAATCTACTATGGTCAAACCAGTACTTGAAACATTGTCCTCATGTGATATGGTGACATGGACAGTGGGATTGAGTGCGCCCTCAGCATGCATGCCGATGACACCAAGCTGTGTGGTTCGGTTGATACGCTGGAGGGAAGGAATGCCATCCAGAGGGACCTTGACACGC
>WYDI02015105.1:0-18453 GCA_009867235.2 Psittacus erithacus
TGGTTGGCCTGCACCAGAGGGACACTATTGGATTTGTGGAAATTTAGCATTTGCATCTTTACCAAAGAATTGGGTGGGGTCCTGTATACTGGGTACAATTAGACCTAGCTTCTTCCTGTTGCCAATAGGTTGGGGAGAACGACTGGGGGTTCCAGTGTATACCGAATCTAATGAGTTTCGGAGGTATAAGAGACAAATTGGGAATTGGAAAGATAATGAATGGCTTCCAGAGAGAATAATAGCCTATTATGATCCAGCTACATGGGCAGAGGATGGATCTTGGGGCTACCGAACTCCAATATATATGTTAAACTGGATTTCAACTACTACTACAAGCAGTAGTTGAAACGATAGTAAACAAAACTGGAGATGTCGTAAGTCTATTAGGAAAACAGAATATGCAAATGAGAACTGCAATATACCAAAATCATTTAACATTGGACTACCTGTTGGCACAGGAAGGGGAAGTTTCTGAAAAGTTCAATCTTAGCAATTGTTGTATACAAACAGACGATGAAGGAAGGGCTATAGATGAGCTGGCTAGAGACATGAAGAAAGTAGCCTAATTTTTAATTCAGACATGGAATGGATTTAACATCGGAAATTTGGGATCATGGAAGTTATTCTTTAATGGTGATTGGATTACCAAAATAAGTATTGTATTCCTGGGAATATTTGGAGGGTTGTTATTTATCCCTTGTATAATTCCATGTTTTATTCGATTAATATGTTCAAAATATACAACTGGAAATAGAGAACAGTAAAACACCATTAATGGTATTGGAAACAAAAGTGACCCCAGTTTCAACTGCAGCACAGAAAGCTGTTATCGAATTGGAAACCAAGACGTGAATCAATGAGATAAACAAAAACAAAGGGGGGAATTGTGATAAACACAGGCATGATTCGTGTCAAAGTAGCATATGGTGTGATAAA
Source organism: Psittacus erithacus (assembly GCA_009867235.2). Classification (NCBI taxonomy): domain Eukaryota; kingdom Metazoa; phylum Chordata; class Aves; order Psittaciformes; family Psittacidae; genus Psittacus; species Psittacus erithacus. Next base: position 937 of record WYDI02015105.1, read on the forward strand.
TGTGATCATTGTACCCTGTGTGGATCTGACACAATTTGTGATCATTATAATCTGTATGATTACTGTGAGGAATGTTAGAATTGAATTGCGAATATGTAAAACATAGACAAGGGTGTTAGTGTGTTTCCATAGCTGCCGCTTCCCCCCCTCGTAGCCGCCGCTTCTCCGAAAACCCTTCCTAGCACCGACATAGTGACATAGCTGCCGCTTCCCCCGCCCAGCGCTGCTTCTGCCATTTCCCCGCGTAGCCGCCGCTTCCCCAGAAGCCCCGCCTAGTGCTGGCGTGGCGCATCCCAGAGCGGATGTAGCTGCTGCCTCTCCGCCAGAAGATGACACACGAGATTTTCAGAAGATCCGCAAGACTGTCAAAAGACCAATGGGAGAACTCGGCGACTCAGATGGCCAAATGAAAGAAAAGCAGGAAGACTACGTGGCAAAAGGAGATTGGTCCAGATGCGGATACAAAAGGCGGGGCTTTTGAAAAATTCGGTGTGCGTTGTGACGGAGCTAGGGAAGGCTCTGCGCGTACACCCAGCGCTGTTTTGCTTATTGCTTCTTAGCCTAATTAAAATTGCATTTTTTTAAATACTGGATTCCAGTCGTTTGTTTATAACAAAATGAAACTGCTCTTTACACTGTACAGAGTGATGGGTGATATTAAATTTGCCGGCAGTGATGGTCTTCTGTATTTTACAGTTGTTTGAATGATACTCAAAAGCATCTTATGGAGGAATAAGTGTTGTTATAGATGAAAAGCTGGGTTCAGCCTGGCTGGAGAAAGATCCAATTAGTTAATGAAGATACTTTTAATTTCCTCTTTAGACCAAACATATGAATATGCTCAGAAACCACATAAACTCTTGTTATTAATTACTGCGTGTACGCCTTCTGCCTCACTATGCCTCATTCTTCCTCCTGGTCTCCTTGTCAGGTTACATTGGCTTTCCATTCTTTCTCCATATTTTTTTAACCACACAGATGAGTAAAGCAGATATATATTATAATCATATTCATCATGTTTTAAAACAATAAAAATAATATTTTGAACATAGAGAATATATATTTAAATGAATTATTGGGAGTACATCTTCGACCCCGCTGCTGATTGTACCTGCACTCATGGAGTGGCAGCAGACTCACAGCTGTTGGGATACTGGTTCCAACAACAGCTAGTAGAAAGTACTTATATTTGTATTTACATGTATGTGAAGTGGAACAAAAAATAAATCCTCAAATTCACATTTTTAAAACAAGAGACTGAGTATACAAAGCCCTTTGCTTCATGAATTTTATAGAGGAAACTTTTCCCAAAGCAAAGCACAAAGGCACTCAGGGTGAGAGAGACAGTTATACTTCCTGCATGATCCTCCTGCTTCAGACTGGTAACTGAAATAAATGCTGAGGATCCCTAGGAAAGGGAAACTCTAGAAATTGGCATGGAAAAAATTACCAAATCACTAAATATCTATAGCTTCCAAATACCATCAGTCTGCCAGACTTGAAACTAGAAAACTGTTTTAAGGTCAGTAGCTAAGGAGGGAAGGGGCAGAAGAGAAACATTTACGCCAGGAGGAGGGGTGTGCTTTTGTCAGAAGAATAATGTAGAAGACTTGCATAATGTAGAAGACATGAAATGGTAAAGGCTTCTCTCAATGCAGAAAATTCTTCTAGAGAGAAGAAAAAGCTGGGTAGGATTAGGTCTGACTGAATACTCCGTGAACTTAATCATGAGCACACATTTAATACAGTGGTGAACAATGGAGAGAAATTTAATGTTCTAACAAGTATTGAAACAAACTGCACAACCCAATTTTTGAGGAAAGCAGTTTTCTCAATAAAAGAAACGCATCTGATACTTAACATTTTTACTGTCCTCTGTGAGTGGCTCTGACTATTGCCAAAGATTGGCTTGTGAAGAGGGGGGAATAAGAAGCCTTAAACATACTTCCAGTGTTGCAAAGAAAAAAAAAATCTCTGCTCTTCTTGCATCCTTTTGCTTTATACATGTTTCTTTATACAAGGAAGAGTTCAGAATGTGAAGATAACAAGCTTTCTGGAACATCATTCTGAAATGACAAACAGAATTAGTAAAACCCTAATGTACTTTAGTGTTTTATGAAAAAGAAATTTTAATTCTCCTGAGACCTTAACTGATGATCTTCTTTTGTCAGCCAAAATTTTCCTTAGCCTGAAGAGGCAGAGGGTGGGTGAAGAGAGCACAGAAGAAACAAGAGGAGAATCTCCTTGAAAACAAGGCACGTTTTTTTAAATAGGGGTTCTTACAACTGATCAAAACCAACAGTTTCTCCAAGTATTTTTATCATTTCCTTCAGAGCCTTTTCAACATCTAAAAAAAACACAAACAAAACAGACCACAAAAACCAAAACAAACCCATAAAAAAACCCCAAAACAATAACTACAAAAAAACAACTAGTCAAATTAATCTTGGCTTAATCGGCCAGGCACGTACCTTCTTGGAGCAACTAGTTTTCTGTTAGGCTGTATGATGTAGTCCAAAGGATTATCTATCACTTTTTATCTTTTTTTTTTCCTTCCTTTATTTTTACTACCTTGGACACTTGTTGAAAGAGATCCAAAGGGTAAAGATACTAAATTAATAAGGTGATTTGCCTGTTCTTTGCAGCAATATTAATAGCATCTTGGTCAATCATCTTGGAAGAGCACAGTAGCTGGCAGCATTCCATTCTGTGCAGACTAATAGGATAGAAAATAGTAGAAGTATGCAGACTTTCTCTGATCATCAATTAATAAATAAATTTAAAAGTTTTATAGACCTGAACACTGTACCTTTCCTGTTAAGGTACTTCAGTTTCTTACTTTCGCTATCCTAGCTGTGTTTACTGCAAGGAGTGACTTGTTTTAATTGAAAGGTTTAAGAAGTGTCATATTTGACAAAGTACTTTCTATGGAGGGGCTTATAACTTTTTTTTTAAAAAAAAAAATACAAAAATCCTGCATACCAAAACTAAACAAAACTAAACAACTCTATAAGCATGTGGCATTTTTCGCTCCTTCATGTCCATAGAGCTAAATCCAACAGCTACTATTTACCTAAAATTGCTTATGCTGTCCCACTCAATGTATTTAATTATCTTAAAGCTGAAGATAAAATGTCTAAAGATGTGCCCATAAATTTTTGGCCGTTAGTGGTATCAACCCACATGAAAGAGAGAAAGAAAAAAAATGACATAATCAGAAAACTAAATACTCTCAATCGGTTGCTTCAAGCTGCTGGACCTAATTGAGAAGTTCTGAGGGAGCAAACCTAACAAAAATTGCTGCGATACTATGTTTTGCACATAAGGCAAATCCATGGAAAAATATCATTAACTCTGAAACAACAATGGCTGCATATCACAGAATGTCACACAGGAAAGAAGCGCTGTAATATAACCATCTAGCCACTGCCCCTTTGAGGTGCATGTGCATATGGACTTGCTCCTATAGTCAGTTCTTATTCCCCTCTGCTTGATTGCTTCAAAAATATTCCTGAATCAAATATTTCTATTTTGGTTTTTCCTTGGTGTTTTTTTTGGTTTGTTGTAAATTTCCTTCCCACTGCCACAGATGAGAGCTCCATCATGGTCCTCCTGGTGCTCTCTAGCAGCTTCCAGAAATCTCAGTCTTTTTACAGAGATCTAGGTCTTTCCTGTCACCTGGTGCACTCTTCTATGCAACAACAGGAAAAAAAACAAAACAAAACAAAACAAGAAACGCCAACGCGTCGCCGCACCCCCACCTAAACCAGGCATAGACACAGACCAAGGACAGGACCCATCACTCCAAAAAAAAACAAAAGAAAAAAAAACAAAACAAAAAAAAACAAGAAACCCCCCCTCCCCGCCCCCCCCCCCCCAAAAAAAAGCAAACAAACAGACAAACAAAAAGCCCCAACAAACAAACAAACAAACAAAAAAGTTTCACTCTATAACAGACAAGTGAAAGACATCCCACTGGTCAAACTTGTGATGTAGACAGTACTGGCAGGAATCTACTTCTGTGGAAAGGGGATGGAGATGCACAAAGAGCAAAAGGCCAGAATTGCCCTTTCCTTTACACCAAATCTCTTTTGGCATTGTTTACTCAACACCTTTCAAAACCATCTGTTGAGAAACTCTGGTTTTAATTCTTTCACAGTATCTATGTTGCCTGGCATTTAGGGTTTCTAAAGTTACAGGAATGGGCCTTTAATTCATAATCCTAGATCTGACACCTGACTTCACCTTTGGATTGCTCTGGCAAGCCACTCCCTGTTCAAATGCTAATCAGAAACATTATTTCACAGTCACTGCTATGCAAAAAGACATTTCACAGAAACTAGCTGAAATTATCAGGACCAATTGTTTCTGTCTGGCTGCATTTAAGCAAGATATGTACTTCATCTGGAGAAAAAATAGATGAAGAGGAATCATAACAATTGGGAATAAAGCAACTGTGTAACTCTGCAATTTAATTTCTACAGCTGCCATCAAAGAACAGCACAATACTTATGTATGACAATATCAAAACAGATGATGCATCCTAAAAATTTTTTAAGACTTCCTGCAAAACACAATTCCTACTTATGCCAAAACCCTGTTACCAATAGGACGTCACCAGAGAGAGGCTGAAATGTCTGCAAGTCACAGAAATGTACAAACACCTGTGAGTCTTGTGCACGTGGGTGGAAAGAACTGACACAAAATACGTATTTGCATCCCTTTGAAGACAGTACTGCATTTGAAAACTGTTATCAGTTGCACTGCATGGTTTTTGTGTTTTGCCTGAACCTCCAAGCATCACATAGCTTCATCTGCAGCTCCCATGTGGGGTTTGCTACCTGATGTTTGGACTTGAAGACCCAGAAAAAGCTGCAGCAGAAATGTGGGAAGGAGCAGTACAGAGGGATCACAGAGGGGTGAAACGCTGCTTAACATCCCAGACCTCTGTGTACCAGATAAGATTAGGCTTTTAGAAGAAGGAAAATTTATTTATTTGTACAACTTGTTATACAAAGGGCTGACAGTGAACCTTTTGTTGCTATTCCATCTTTTCTCAGAGAAGTTTAACACTGACATATTAATGTCAACAGAAATTCTTAAGGCTTGCACACTGGCCGGCCTGCACTAAAGCAAGAAGTCTGGGTTCTTCAATAGCACCACAGACTCTCCTGCAGGTGCTCATGTATCTGTGTTGGAAACTATTCTTCCAGATGAGTCTGAAATTTGTGCCGAGTGTGACTAAATGACACAGCTGTCATATAAATTCAGCTCCCTAAAATGTAAAACCAGAAGGTCAGGCAAATGAGAAACACTCCGCTAGTGCTTCCTCGAAGGAAAACTTGCAACAACTCACCTCTTTTCAAATTCCTTCAATCACAGAACACAGATACATAGGCAACCATGCTTCATGAATCCCACTTTATATGGAGCAACATACATCATCATACACTCAGAAACCAAAGAAAACAACAACCACCACCAAACAAACAACAAAAAAAAACCACCAACCAAACACCAAAAAGGAACTAATCAAAACAAAAATGTTTCTTAGTCCAGTGAAACTCTAGAAACATCTTCAAAGTTCTTTCATGTTGGCTTCAATAGAAGCTTAATTCTCCATGGATCTTCATGATCATTTATGTGATAAAGTGAGCATTTCTAAACTGGGATCTTGAGGGGCCTGTTCTACAACTTCTAGCTATTACCCTTGGAAGAATTCAGTCACAGGCAGATTTTTTTCAAAAAGGTCATTTTGCTTCCCCAGACTTTTACAGACACGAAAGTCATGATTAATACCATCTAAACTGAACTGAGTTTTCTGCTGCAGGACATCAGAGATTTTTAGGGCAGCCAGAGTTCCTCAAACTCTCTATCTTTTGCTTCTCAGCTAGAGGTTGGGTGATGCCGCAGTGGTTCTTGTTCCTAGTACTGCTCAGAAACACCTTATCAGGACTAGTCACTGGAAAAAAAAATCCATCCAAAGCAAAACATGTTAGCTTTTTTCCCAGGTCTTTCTGAAAGGCAGACTTGGAAAAGTGTTTCAGTGGTCCCCAAAATGCCTCATCTTAACACTTTCTGGACAAAATATTGCTATAACTTGATTCATGAATTTTTCAACTGCCATTCTTAAGCAAAAAAAAGAAAAACAGAGCAACCCCATGACATTATTTTCTCATTATTGGTTAATTTCAAAATAGGAGAGGGTGTCTTTAATCCAGAACTCAGCCAAAATTCAAAGGCAGAGGAGTTCCATGATGCAAAATTTCTATCCTATAAACCATTCTTTCCCCACCCCCAGCAGCCAGTGTTATTCTCCTGTTCAGATAATAACTATACACAGCCCAGAAAAGCTTTTCTCCACCTGCCTTTATGGTCCTCTCTCAAAGGGCTGTTGTGCCACCATCAATCACTATGGATGAGTGGGAGAGACAGAATATTTCCTCCAATTTTAACTGTCATTTTAACCAGCCTTTGCAAAGACCCATCTGATATAATTAGTTATCTTTATGCCTCACAGTCTACAACTCCCACTCAGATTCTTCAATGGAAAAAAAAACTTTAGCAGTTTTTGTGACAACAGTTTCATTCCTTTGGGAATTTTTCTTTGAACTATTTCTTTCCTGGAATTCATAACACCAAGGTACTTGCATATCTTTGTCTAATTTTATCAATAGAAGGACTGAGCTCCCATTTGCAGACAGACCCTGTGATGAGCATTGCAAAGGCATTCATCTGCTGGACCTTCAATTAAAAGCTTATAGCTTATAGATTGCTTCCTGAATTTTCCTACCTTTCCTACCTTAACTCGATACATTGGTATTAAACAATGCTAGGAAGATTAAATTATGATTTTTTCGTGATTCGTTTAAAAATCAGTAATAGTGTCAGCTCCTGATCCATTATCTTTGTGTTTAGAGTCTAACATAAAAGAAGTTTATTGCCATGTAATACAGACATTGTAATAAACACCTAACAAAGAGCTATCAAATTTCAGGTAGATCTGTGGGATCAGGGTTTTCACCCTGAGAAAGCTTTATTGCTTTCGATGCCTCCATTATTTGGTGGAGTGTTTAGGAGCAGCTCTCCCTTTTTTTTTTTATTGTTCTGAGCCCAAACCAAGTAACAGGCTGTGTCTGTTTAGGTAATTTGTGGTGATTGAATACCCACTGAATTTTAGGAGCAGATGCTCACAAAAATAACCGTGACCATGTTTTTCAGATACTTCGTAACATAAAGTTAAATTAGTAAAAGGCACAACAATTTGAAGTAGATGGTTTCTTCCTTGAAACTCCGAAGAAGCGTAAGGAGTCTGGTTTTACAGACTACAATAAAAATAGGCTGCAATTGTTTTCCTCCCATTAGTTTCAGTGAAATAGTTCAACAAATGCACCACAGAATGCTATCACCTTTATTAGAAAAGCTTTCAGACAACCTTTGAAGTCTCGTGTGCAAAGTCCAACTGTAACAGCTATATCTGTGTTCTCAGGATTAGACATATTTGTTTCTGATCAAAGTGAACAGCAATACAGAAAGCCACCTGGATAGTGGCAGCCACATTGTGAGAATGAGAATGGTGTGCTCTTAAGGCATATATAACCTAAGGTTGGTAGGGCACTTTCAGATGAGGACATCCTGGTATTTTCCCTACCTTGAACCTTAGCTGCATGACACCTGTAGATTCATGAACAGTAGTGATGGGAGAGATCTGTTACAAGACACCTGTCATGCTGTAGGCATCCAACAGCATTTGAACTTCTCTTGTAATTCAGCCTGTAAGATTACATTCTATGCTCTTAGGTTATAAACAAAGCTTAGATCCTATCTTTCCAATTTTTTAAAAAGTCATAAGGTCTCATAACTCCCACAGTTACACTTTACATTCACACCTTTAGTTCATGATTTCTCTATCTCATAAAGCTTATTTCTGTGAAAACTAACAAAAGTACAAAGACCAAGATTAAGCACATCCCTATGAAGGCGCACAGAGCTGAGCCCTCCTACTCCCAAAACCAGCAAACAAAGCAACCTGCATAAGCGACTTACGCCGCTGTGCTTGGAAGCAAGGGGCTTACGAACAAAGTCCACCCAGGAGCAGCAGACAATCACCAACCAGGAAATAATGCTAGACCATATATCAAAAGCCCACACAAGTGAAAACACGCAGTGCTGAAAACAAGCACATCTGCAGATCAGGCTAAACAAGGACTGGGCTTAAATACAGCTCTTGTGCTTATGAATGAGGGATGGGGTCAGGGGACACGTACAGAGGTCCCAGATGAGTCTTGTCAGGACAATCAAGGCCAATTAGCATCCTTTGGGGCATGACACAGATCTGCTGAAGGTCATTCTGCTGCTTGTCCGTATTTTATTTATGTGAACAGTAAACCTCTTGCTGTCTTTCATGAGAGTAGATAATGTCCGCACAACATTCAGTCTTGGCTGTGTGAAATAGAAGTAGCTAGTGGCTATAAAATAAAAGTATATACATAAAGGAGAAAAAATGATCTAACAAAATCCCTGACATTTTTTTTTATATATAAAATGCTTTCTATCTCAGAAGGAAACCCACCTCATTACTTATTTTGCCATGACGTTCCAATTACAGTAACGATTTGGTGGGGAGTTTATTGCAGGGTTGGGGATAGAACAAAGAGAAAAAAATGCTAAAAAATAAGTATGGAAAAAACAAAAACAAACTAACAATATAAACAAAATAAAAACAAACAAAAAACAGCAACAAAAAGGACAAAACAAGAACAAAAAACCCACAACAAACCAACAAAAAAAGAAAACAACAAAAAACAAACAAACAAACAAAAAACTAAATTAGAATCCCCAACACTGAAAACCCTTGGACCTTTTCTGAGTTGCTTCAATAATAACATGTTCCATACAAATACACTTACTAAATAAGGGCCTATTAAAAACTGGCTTGAGTGGTATTGGAGACTTACAAAACAATCATGGTTATGATTGCTAATTAAATTCAAATCTACTAAGAAAGCAGAAGGAAAATTAAGGTAGCTTGGCTCTATGCCTAAATGTTTTATAATTATTTTAAATAGAATTTGCAGATTAATTGTCCTTCTACTCTGACTTGTCCATACCTAGAGTCAGCTCACACTGCAGGTGTTCTAAACAGCAGTTTATTGTGAAAAATAATGTGAAAAATAATTATCACTCATCTTAGGATGCAAGAAGGGAGAGACTGCTGTAAAGTTTTGAGTTAAAATCCAAGGCTGCAGGGAAGGAGCAATTCCTTTCTGTAATAGTATTCTCATTTTAATCATGCTGAAATGTATAGAAAATACAGTGTAATAAACTGGTATAATTTTTCAAAGCCTGCTTTAATATATCTGGCTAAAGAAAAACATTAGGACTAAGTTATTCTCTTTTCCTGTACAGGAACATGATAGATATCTGGGACAAAATATCTGCAGATATCAGCTGCTTTTTCGTATTCTCTGAGGCCAGATGGCCTCAAAGCTGGCTGAACGGTTACTTTACCAATCCCAGTTCTGGGATATGCAAATAGTAAAAAAGACACCTGATGCTGCATCAAACCAAGCTGCAAGGAGAGATGATAAATATTTCTCTGTTTGTGCATACCCAGGGAGCCAGTTAAACTGTGTCACTGGGTATTTTTGCATAGCATGTTTACAAAAAATGAAATCAGAATGCGGCTGTGAAGACATGAGTGTAGAAAAAGAAAATTGGCATCAGAATTTTGATAAAATCCAGAAGCCATCCACAACCACTTGCTCCTTAGATACCTGTCTTACATTTAGAAGATTAGGGGAAAAGTTTTATTGATTCTGTCTTTCAGACAAATTGCATAATGCCACATTTTCAATTTAAAGTGTATATTGCCTTTATGGCAGCCATTTCCATTAGAATTACTGCAGAAACAAACCAGTATCCCAAGGCTGAGGTGGAAAATATTGTGGGTCCCATGATCAACTACCTCTAGCATATATAGATGTGAGCTGTCTACTGTCCATCCAGCCAGATTTTTTCTTCATAGTTCTAACTGCACAGCAAGCTCTGTCTATTCAGGGGATGTATTGTAGTGCACACTAAAGTACACTTAGGCATGCACATTACGTACCGGTGTACATTACTTACATAGTGTCACTAAGTGTACATAGCAGTGTATACTTAAGTGTGTATGCTACTTAGCATTATATGTTCTCATTGCTGAAAAACAGTGCTGGAGGAAAAGACCTTTATGTTTCTTATCTCATCTACTTAGTGACATCAATCTCAGACCACTTTGAAGCAGCTGAACTTTGTTGCCTTATCTGAGGATGGGAATACTAAAGGTTTCTAAAATACGAGCTCTGGAGCATTTAATTAATTTGGTGGCTCTCCTGTTGCATTTGCAGAATTATCTCACCTGTCTTACCATCTCTGGTGCTGACTGCTGCAGTGATAGTGGCTACGGCACAGGTGGGGTTTCACCTGCAGCAAGTATTAGATGCAATGAAAGGAAAACAGAAAGGCTCAGTGAGATGGCCAGATCAGAGCAAAAATACATGTAAATACACAGCATTTCACTTGATATGACCAAATTGATTTCCAAAAGCCCTTTTTGTCACTTTTTCCCCCCTGAGATTAATGTGATAAACCTTCAACAAAGGAAAAGAAATGACAGCAGCTCTCTGGAAGACAGTTCAGGGCAGGGTCATCAACAAGCAGAAGTCAGCTGGAGACACCAGCCCAGCATACACAGTCATACAGTGCAATACCACACACAGCTGCCATCTTGGTCTGGAGCAACTGCATCTGCTTTCCCTGTACCTGGTCCTGCTGCTCCCACCCATAATGTCCACTTGAGAGCAATGGCCCATTCAGGCTGGTGAACTGTTGGCACATGAGCCATGCTCCAGTCTTAGTGAGAAAGAGTAACCAAACTTCTGAGAAATGAAGGGAGCACTGATAGGAGTGGTCTCTGTAACACCGGAAAGAGTAGATCAAAGTGCTGATCAGAATGTTGAGGCCACAGCATTTCCACATTGTGACCAGAGTTTCTGGAAAACAAATTATGAACATAAATAACTTTTGTGGGTACTAATTACCTCAAGATCATGACTTGCCACACTTGGTCCACACCCGGAAGTAACAATTTATTTTCTGCTGCTTAAGTTTTTTAAAACACAAGAGTTTAAGCTAGTAAAGTTTTTCAGAAATAGCACAGTATGTTTGTACAACCATGAAAAAAGATGTCAGGGACCTTGTAGCTCACCATTTACTCTGTGCACAGCATTGCACAGGTGTTTAAATCATAAGGAAGACAATCAGCCACAGATTTAGTTCATTTTACAAAGAAATGTTAAGAAAAAATGTACAGAGAAGTCAGAAAAAATATGAATAATAACTTGGATGAAATAGTGGAACAGCAGATTTTTAGAGTTCAGGGAGAATTTTTGCTTGAAATCAAAGCACAAAAGCAGTTCTCAGCAATTGCATAATTTTTTTTTTTTTTTTTTGGAGCAATGTGCCTCTCAAATACTTTAAAGTATGGTTTTGAGTATGGATGGGAATTTTAATGGAAAAGGGGAAAACACAACAAACCCTTTGAGTCTACTGTCTTTTGTTTTATTTCCTTAACATTGCTTGTGCCCTTCTACCAACCATCAGACATTCTAAATGGCATTTCTGTTGCTGATCTTAACAGCTTAATCTCTTATGCTGTATTCACTGTCTTATAAGGAAATGCTGCCTAACATCTTTTACTTCTTTGTTTAGCACTTGCTTATTCCAGCTTTATAGCTACTCAGTCTCCTGCATACATTTAACCTCATTGAGATTCTGCTGCATTTCTGACTTTCTCAGCAGACATCAAGCCACTGTACTTCCTTTGGCTTTTGCAAGCATCCACTATTTTCTGGTCCTTGCATCTCCCTCATTGCCATATGCTTTATTCTTTTCTTTGCTATATAAGCCATTCCAGAGCTTGGTATGAAGAACTGCGAACAGCCTTCTGAATATGACCTCACCTGCTTGAGCAAAACCAAGTTCCAAATCTCATAGCTGACAAATGTATATATATGCATATTGGAATGTTGCTAATTTTATTTTAACAGATATTATGCATTCTGCCAGGGATCTCATATGTTACCCACCACTATCCTTCATTTCTACCTGAAATTTAACAGCATGTGGAAACAATTCTGGGTGCGTAATGCAACAATATCAACAGCAACCCCACAGCTTCTGATGGCCTATGGGTTGACCTGCAGTTTATTGCTGTAACACAAAGATCTCAGAGAATATGACCAAAGGGGAACAGGAAAACATGATGGTGGAGTTGCTTTCAGCCACAAGTTTGGGGCGAAAAAGTGTGTGTTCAATGCAGTGGTTTAGCTTGGTCTCTGGAGGAAAGAAATAATGTGTTAGTCCAGTTTGTCCAGCTGTTAGTGTTACCTAACCCTGAAGTACTCTATCCTGTTCTGTACTGGGTACTAGACCACTTCCCAATAGCTGCAGGATGCCCAGTGAGGCAGGGATGCTTACACCACTAAGCCAGGATCCCCTTTTTATTTCCTGGCAAAGTGAGATAGCAGCTGGAACAATTCTGTGACATAGAAATTCTGACCAGACTTTCCTTCAAGACTTCATGCTAATTTTAAGGTGGTATTTGCATAGCTTCAAGCATGAGAATTCGTTTCTTTTAGTATTATCAAAGCCAGGAGGCAATTTCAAGCAGGAATGCCATACGTGCAAATATGGTTTATAGAACAGACCTTCATCTTCATAAGCATTCATGGAACAAAACCTGAGATTTTGTTGATGACATGTCAAGACCAGCTGCATCTTCAATGTTCTAGGAATTCTGTGGGCTTATGCCAATAACCCTTCATAGGTAAAATACTGGTAGCTGACAGCATCAGTGCTTCCTCAAGTATGTCATGGATGTTGTCACTGAAAACCTCAAGGACAATTCATTTTGCCAAGCAAGTTAATTATATGAGTTCTATTTTAATTGCCAATAACCCCAATTAATCTCCATGCCTATTTTTTTTCTATAAATTTCATAAAGTATGTAGTGAGTTAAGAAAAAAACCTCAAAATAATTGGTTGGAAAAGTTAGGAAAAGAATCAATAATATCACTTATGGGAAACATATAGGAAAAGGTGGGAAGATCCAGATTACATATGCACAGCAGATAAAGAGTCTGCTAAAGAGCTCCAAAGATAGTACATTTTAATTGTCATGAATGAGTACACAAAACCAGAAAGTAACTGCATTGCAGAGCAAATAACAGTTTCAGGCTTCATCAGTAAGGTTAAATTTAAGGGTATTGGTCTCGCAAATTGCGATGTTTGCTCAGGGAAAGTAATGAATTCTAGCCAAGAGAAAAGTGATAAAAAGAGACCACGTTTATGTAAAAGGGAAAGAGAAAAGCCACCTCAGCTTCATTATGCAAAGAAGAATTTTAGAACAAAGAAATTTTAAAACAAAATTTATGTGACCATGTGCCCAAAGAACCAAGATCTGCAGTCCCTTTAGTACAATCTGCTTGAAAGAAAACTTACATTTTCTTTCTGGAGCTTTAGAAGGAACGAAAGTTGACAATGGCTCCATAAAAATTATAAGATACTTTCAGTTTTTAAGTTCCTGCTGTTCTCAGAAATAAAAGAATTCATGAAGCTCAGAAAGGTCTTTTGGACTACATCATGAATTAATACACTACCAATTTTTGAATTCATGAATCGCAAAAATTCACCAGCAAATGTGTAGATATGTGCGCACACATGTATATACCTGTATTTTTTTTCAATTTTAGAAAAATGATTGGAAAGGAGGAAAATTGGATATCTGTAAGTTTTTTCAACAAAACTGTTCTTAGCTTGGGACCTTGCTTTGTCAAACAGCAGCCTGAAGCAAATTTTGATAGTCTAGAAAAAGTTATAAATCCCTAAAATTACTGTTTCATAACGAAAAATATGAGTAGCCCTTAACTATAGAAGCAAGAACAAGAGATTTTATAATGCCTATAATCAAATTTCATTGGAAAATATAATTCTAAAGCAATTAGGCATGAGGCTTACTATCTACCAAAATTTCCCCCCCCCCCCCCCTTAGGAGAACATTGACAACAATATTAAGATTAATTTTGAATTAGCCAGGAAACAATCATGCTGGTTCTGCAGTGCATTGAACACTGCCAGGGATGGGACATCCACAGCTTACCTGGGCAACCTGTTCCAGTATCTCATCACTCTCATAATGAAGATTTTTTTCCTAATATCTAATCTAAATCTTCCCTCTTTCACCTTAAAACCATTCCCCCTTGTTCTAGCATTATATGTCCATGTTCAAGGGCCCCCAACTGAAGCGCTGCTCAAAAAATTTATATCTACATCCTTTTCCAGAGGCAGTTTCTGTCAGCAAAACTATGTGTTTATAAGAAAACTTATGCCAAAAGTGCCTGGATCTCATTAACTTACTGGGTATAGGGATACTTCTGTTGCTGTCCAGAGCTGGAATGGAATCTACAGAGACTATGCTGTAATCCTGCTGAAACACGTATGTTGTGAAAAATGTTGCTGGTTGCAGTGCCACGCAGGTTGACATCTCAAGCCATTCCTACACTGAACTGGAACAGTCATGGAGGAAAATACCACTTGCCTTGCTACTGCCCTGCACAGGTTTAGGAACTGCTCCAGTGTTTATGTTCCAGAGTTCATGATGCTTACTCAAAACAGGTAACTGTGTTTGGCATCTGATATTGTAACACCAAATGCATGGAATGCAATTGTTCCATGTAAGGAAGCACAGTGAACTGCCAGGATTTGAGTCAACATGGAAAATTTTCAGAATTCCAGCAGACTTGTCACATTAATTTCCCAGGTCTCTGCCAAAAACCACTCCTGGGTTCTGCAGGACTAAAAGAGATATCAGGTCACCTCTAGCTACTGCACAGTCATGTATTTAGTCACTATCACTGTTAGTATTTGGTCAGTTATCAGAGCTGTCACCTGCCTGATAAGGGGTTATTTCTCTCCTTTGCTTTCAGTAGCCATGTTCACACAGACAAGTGAAGTGAAGCCAGGGTGTTGCCGAAAATCCGGAATAAGAAACTTATCAACACCAATGGGATGTAGATAAACAGACACTTCTTTATTGCGGCGCCAGGTGCATGGGGGATCTCTCCTCCTAGCATGCACACCTTGAGCTGAAATCATGTTTCTTATATATGGTTACAGATGCAAATTCATCAGGTAATCATACATAATCATATTATTTCCTAGAAATCATTGTAATATTCTCCTCCCATTTCCGATTCTGTGCAATAAGAGTTAGAATCATCTAGAAATGAGTCTGGGGTGCAATATGGGTAGGTGGTCTGTGAGTCGGTGGTCTCTATCTCCCCCTGCCGGAATTACCTTTTGCTTAAGTTCACAGTTCTTGGCAGGTACCCATAGACCGTCACGGTCGATTCTCTTCATTCGCTTTAATCTGGACATTGATAAATACTTGCATTGTTCTAATTCTGAAATAAGCGTCATAAATCTGTCTACAAAATCAATCTGTACTAGTTCACAAAATCAACTTGTACTACCTGTTTCTATTAAATGATTCTGACCTCTCCTTTCGGTCCTGGAACAGGGCTACACAGGAAGTTTCATAACAGCATCTGGTTACTGTACAAATATATTTTTCACTAAAATACTTCCTATAACTCTATGTTATTAAAATTAACTACAAATCATATTGGTTGTATAAACTATTGATTAAATTTCAATTACGAAAAGTCTAAGTATCAGTAACAAGGGTAGGGTCTTTCTCCCATCCCAACAGCCATCTCTCTCCAGGACACAGTGTAAAGAGTACTGCTCTCTATCCTTCACCAGTTACATCTGCTCTCAGCTGCGGACTCAGAGAGGTAGGATAAGCCCCTGATTTTCTCACACCAAGCCTGGGGTGGGATTGCCTTCATAGCTATGGGGATGGGTGGAAACTGAATTGTTGGTGTGCAGAAAGTTGCTGGTGGCAGCCTTCAGGTAACAATTGCTCTGGGAATGGGTTTACCATGGGAAGGAGAGGCGAAAGGGACTCTGCTATCCCAGCCTGGGCAGGGAGGATTTCCATCAGTCTCTACTTCAGTGACTTCCTGAAATAGGCTGTCATCTGCAGCAGTCAGCCCAGCCTGTTCAGCAGTACTGGTGGCAGTCATGCTCTTTGGACTACCCAGAAATACTCTTCCTTCAGTAAGTCTCTGCACAAGGCTCCCAGTTAAGAGTTTGTCCTCAATCCCTGAGACACATTCTTCAGGAAAGGACAAGTCACCAAAAACCTGTATTCACACAGGTTTGATCACATGATAGCAGGAATGAATAAATGCATAATCAGATAAGCAGAAGACATAGTGACTCATAGTCTTTTCTCATAATTGCTGTTGAAGAATGTTTGAGGAAATACTGCAAGAGTGGAGAACAGGCTAGCAGTCAGTAAGAATTCTAACACAGAAGAATTGCAAGGCCTTTGAAAAGTTTAATTAATTCAAGAATTAATTAACCTACACACTACTGCAAGTAGTCACTTAGGGTACTGTAAGTGGCTGAAACCCTAGAGTATAATGTGTCCAGTGGATTGCAGATACACATTATATACTTTATATAGAATATTCTTTATATATAATAAAATATCATAATATATAAAATATCCTATTATATCGTATATGTAAAAAAATATCATATTCTTCATATAGAATAATTTACCAGCTAGAAGAGTGGGGGGGGGGGAAAAAAAAAAGACTTGATGACTTAACTGGCACTGTGAGTTGTACCTGTGTTTTTTTTCAAGAGATATATATGCAGAAAGTTACATGAGAGAAAGTTATATCTGGAGCCATTAGTACATTATTCTAATTAATGCAAATACTCAAGGTGAAAATTCTGCATCATTGCTGTGCTGTCCTTCTCCAGGGTGCTTGTGATTGCTGTCTAGACTCTTAACAGTGCTTCCTCCTATCCCTGTACCCATGCTAGGTCAGGAGACTATAGGTACTTCATCAGTGCAGGCTTCCCAAAGCAATAATGCAGCCTTACAATTCCAAGAGGAAAACAGCAAAAGCCACTTTTGAAACGCTGCCCCAGTCGTTGGTAAACATGGGAATCTGCGTGGAAATCACATCAGGCATGGTGCTGGGTACAGATGGACTATTGCCTGCTGTTATGAAAAGCCTTTCCCTCCAGCTGCCTTATGGGTCAAGACAAACACTAGATCTTCAGGTTGCTGAGACAGCTGTTCCCTAAAGCTCCATTTATTTTTTTTTGTGGGTAGCCTTCCAAAAGCACAGATTAACGAACTTACATGGAAGGATCTGCAAAAGTGGGTTTTTGAAAGGGTCAATGTTTTTTCAAGAGAGAATCAGTTATCTGTAGTTCCGTTTCTCTCCTGGGTTCAGCAGTAGCAGTCATTTTTATCCTTCTGTTGTGGTTTAAGCTTATTCGTAAATTAGACAAAGCATGTAGCCTGCTTGTTTTCCCCCCACAACCTGTCCT
>WYDI02015106.1:0-15670 GCA_009867235.2 Psittacus erithacus
CAGACACTGGAAGCTGCTCTGAGGTCTCCACGCAGCTTCTCTTCTCCAGGCTGAACAGCCCCAGCTTTCTCAGCCTATCTTCATATAGGAGGTGCTCCAGCCCCTGATCATCCTCGTTGCCTCCTCTGGACTTGTTCCAACAGCTCCATGTCCTTTTTACATTGAGGATAACAAAACTGCACACAATATTCCAAGTGAGGTCTCATGAGCAGAGCAGAGGGGCAGGATCATAATGCCTGGATTTGAGCAGGCAGCATTATGACCTGCACCTCTCCATGGTCCAGAATGGACTCAGATAGCCTAAGAATGGAAATACGTCTGTAATCATGCTCATTGTCAGGACTCCCCACTTGAGAATGGTTGCTTAACTCACACCACGCAAGAATGCATGTAGATGCTTTGGGCTGAAGTCCCTTTGCTGAGCTCATCCAGTGCTGATTCAGTTGCACACGGAGCAATGCACCAAGATGCAGATCCAAGAAATGGCTCTGCATGGAGCCAGTGGAGCCCAGGAAGAACTTGTGGGGAGGTCTGAAGGCCTCATGAAAGCAGATAACCTGATCCTCGGTTGAACTGGGACTGGAAGCAAACTTGCTGCGTTTGCATAGCTCTGCCTCTCTGCCATGAGATAATGAACCTGACAGATCAAGCTGGCCTGAGCACAGCCAGTTCTGTTCTTAGGGTATAGTTTATCTACTTAAGTTATCTCCTGCTGTGATTATCTCTACAATCTAGACTTCATTTCCTCACTGGTAAGTTTCCAAAGTCTGGGGTGTTTTTCTTGGAAATGCTAAGATTTGGTGCATACATTAGCTGAGTCCTTGGAAGGACTCTGCCTCTTATCTCAAAGAACATCTATGAAGTGCTGTTATTTGGTTTTCTTTGCTTTTTAATTCAAACTGCTTTCCTACTCCATATCAGCAATTCTTATAGCTCCCTTGCAAATGCACTGACACGTTATAAATAACCTGGAAAGAAAGCTGGATCTAAGACTTTCAGAAAAGGGTTGTTCTTTTGAATGACATTTAGAATGCATTTACATTTCCAAAGTCTCTGCAATTACAAAAGTGTTCACAGATGCCAGAAAAGCATCAGCTGTTTCAACCTCTTTCTATCTTCTGTTCTTCATGTGGAGGATAGGAGGGTGTGTAGGAATCCGTATCCCATTATCCTGAAGCTCAAGTAAAACAGCAGTTAGTGCCTCGCGGTTTCTCCTCTGCCCATGTGCTAACTGGCCTTTTGGAAGTGCTGGAGGACTTCACCTCCCACCAAAGTCAAGGCAAGGTGAGGATGCTCAGCTCCTTTTCTGGATCAGCTCCTTGGTTTCCAAGGCAACTGTTCTTCAGTGAGATTTAATGAGAAGGTGAGGAGATCCACGAGCCCCTTTGAACATGCTGGGGAATGGAGAGCTTACAGCAGTAACTGTGCTTTTTAGGGGAAAAGTACAGATGGGTGGACTGAAGGGACAATAAATTACCTGACATTTTAATGGGTTAACATGATATTGCAGAAAGTGACCTGAATAAAGTGTCTCAATCCCCATGGAGGAAAATAAAATACGTATAATGAAGAAAGGAGCCAGAAGAGGCTGAAATGTGGGTCTATTCAAAGTGTCTGAATGGAAGTGAAAGGAGCAAGTTACTTCCCTTGTTACAGCCTCTTAACAGCAGTTGGTCTCAAAATGAATTAGAAAAATGTATCTGTGATAACCTGACATAGAAAAGCTGGTTGGGTAAGCTCCATAAAGCACAGTCTTTATATCAGTGCCACAAATAAGAAGCTATTTGCAGGAGATGTTACAGCACAGGCAACAGGTACATCTTGTGCTAACCTCAAACCGTGTCATCCATTACAAGCAAAGTGGTATTGCTGCTTGTACCCAGAATGTCCTAGATCATGTTGACACTGTGCCATGTGTTTTTGCACCCTCGAATTTCCCAGGTTTATTATAACATGACTAGACTTAGCTTTTAGCAGCAAGAAAGCTCTTGTAAATATAAAAACCTGTCTATCCTAGATAGGAAATAGACCTATCTGTCTCCTGTATACAGGAGAATTAAGCAGTTATGAGATTTTGATTCCACAAGAAATATTGATATTTTAATACTCTTCTCATTGTAATTCAGGTATAAAACTGAAAAGAGTTCACCTTTATCATTAGAATAAAGTCTGAGCATTTTCAATTTAGTATTGGAAAACTTCTTTATCTAAAGTCAACCCTGACTTTAAAGTGGCTTTGACCACCACATCTCAAAAGGTTTCAGCAAACTGTGAGAAGCATTGATATTGCAAACTCTTTTTGGGGGGGGATGAAGGGAGGAGAAGTCAACTTAAGGCAAAAAACCAAAAGTAGTATTCTTTTTAAATTAATTAAAGGCAGATATTTCAAATCAAAACATTTTTTGTGGCTGATTGGGCATTTTAAATCATTTTCTTAACCATTTCAAATTAAGCATTGGCAATTTCAGACTTGAAAACAATTATTTTACATCTGAAAAAGAAGAACATTTGCTTCTGAAAATGCTTAAATTGAATGTTCCAGCTGGTGCTTGGCTGGAAAAATACAAGAAGGGAATTTTTGACAGAAACAACTTCATCATTTCCACCCAGTCACTAATAATTCCAGCCCTATTGTCACCCTCTGCTACCCCAGGATTAGATGCCAGTGAATGAAGTGTTCAGACAGCTTTAAAGTAAAAGCAGGAGCTTGGGCCTTGTGAGAGAAAGATGAGACCATTGTGAGGGAAACTATAGATCCAGTCTGCCTGGAGCAGCGCAGGACCATGTGCCATAGTGATCACCCCTAATTTCTGGGGGAAATGGTAAATCTGTGCCACCCTGAAGTCAACAACAGACTTCTTCAACTATGACTTCCAACCAACAGACACAGGTTTAGGCTCTAGGAACTGTCAAGGGAAATTATAGCCCAGAGAGCAAAAGTCGAGATGAAGAAAAGCGTTTCTATTGTATGGGTGACTGTGGTACCACTTACCCCACGTGAGATGTCAGCCTCTACTTCAGTCAGAGAAGGCTGGGGACCAAATATACCTGGAGGTTTATGTAGCCTTCAGTGCTCTGTCTTTCAATTTGTAGTTAGGCTTTATCTCCTTGCTTTTAATATCTCATCTATTTTTGTTGAAGGGTCCTTGTAAAGAGTTCTAAAGAGAGTGTCATGCTTTAATATAGTCCTTGTAGAGAGACAAGTGAGTGAACAATTATCCTTTCTAATACAATGCTGAAGGGCACAATTTTAGCATCTATGAAATGTTTGGCCTTGTCAGCACTTTTTGCTCATGCGCCTTTATGGAATGACTTTAAAATATTGTCTCCAACTATAAAGTTCTTCCCAGGCTTTAATCTTACCGACTGTTTTCTTCAATGTTATAGGCAAGATCACTTGACTAATTCAGCTTACAAAGTACTACTGGGAAAGAGTATTTATGGTAGTCCCAGCAAGGACAACCAAATTAGCTGTAGCAAGCAGCCAGCCTGAAGAAGAAATCAAAAGAGGGATAAGATAACTTGGAAAAAAATGTAAAAGAAGCACAAATCATTTAACAAAGGTTTCCCCTGGAGGAAACTTTCCAAGCAGCTGAATATCGGAGCAGCTGAGGGGAATGAGATCAATTGTGATTAGACACAACGTGTACATCTTCTTTCCTAAAATCGTCATCATTTGTCAAACTTTATGGGCCAGATTCTTTCCTCAGTTTAACTGAATTAGAATTTAACTCACTAAAAATAAGATTTTGTCTTTAATAGGCAGGAAGGTGGAAACGGAGATTTATTTCAAGGGAAATGTAAAACGTTCTCCGCAGTAGAATGATAATACTGGGGAACAAACACTGAGTAAAAGCAAGAAGCAGAACAGACTAGTTCTGCTTTAGCAACAAATGTATCAAACAGACAACAATTATCTGTAATTCTTTAGCAGAATCCTGGGTTAGATAGCTCTCTTCCACATAGGTTTAACATTTCATGCTTTACATTCCTTTCATTATGTTCATAAAACTAAGTGCAGGCACACATAATAGAAATATTGGAGTCCATAAGGAGAAAAGGTAAGGGGAACAAATATTACCCTCATTCTCAGAATAAAAATGCCTTTTTCTCCGTTACTTCAGATGAAAACCTTACGGCAATATCTAAGTTCAAAAGAGACCATTTTCACTCTCCACCAGATGTTTGCTCCCCATCTGCAATGGAAAGGGAACATCTGAAGATGTAGCTCACTCATTTAGCCCTCCGTACATCTGGTTGCATGTTCGGTGCTAACCCAATGCCATGAAAAGTGAAGCACCATAGTTTGATGTGAGCTGAGTCTGTACCCCGGAACTTAATGATAGGGAAAACAAAAGTGTTTGAGTTATTATGATTTCCTTTTTTCCTGATCACTGGAAAAATTAGTCATTTTTGTCTCTTTCGTATTGCAGTAAACACTAATAAACTCCAATTCCTCAATTTAAAATATAGAGACGAAGCTTTTATTTCCTCTGAAGCTGAGTTGACATGAACCACAGCAGAAAGCTCTGCTGCAAGATTGCAGCTTGATTTTGTCCAATCTGTTTTACATCTTCCTCAATTCCCCCTCCTCTAAAATGAAAGCAGGTCAAATTCATTTTTGCATTAAGATATATCATTAACCTTATTAACCAAGAAAGACCAGGACTACTCAGGGAGTTCACAGAACAATACAGAAGAGAAAAACCCTGCCCTGGATAAGATGGTCTTGATGGGCCTTAATACATTAAAGACTAAATGGGTCTTTTCTCATCTCTACCCTCTCTGCCATCTTCAGAAATTCAGCTTAGTGCTGGGAGAGGGCTATCAGGAGCTCGTCACAGGAGGCTGTGAAGGACCATGACTGATATCCATGGTAGCTGATTCCTCAAAGAGAAGTGACATCAGAAGGGACACACATGTATTATGGGTATGAAAACTCCATGAGAGATTTCACCCTGCACTATGCTGAGCCTCTTCTAAAAGGCTGCCTCTGTCTGACCACTGTTTGGATGAATGGGAGAAAGTGATGTTAAGTGTCCTCCATATTCTCATTCTCTTCTAGAACATGCTGGTATAAGATTGAGTGGATGAGGCCCTCACTGACTATGATCTGCCCAGTTTCACCTTTATCTCATACAATCTATTCTTACCTCATCCTGAGCTTCAACAAGCCTCTCTGCAAGATAACCTCTCTTTTGCCTTGCGACCATAGCCAAAGCTAGATGATCCACCCAGACGTCCACCTAGACAAGAGAATGGTCCTAGGTCTGCACTGCTGCCAGAGGGGTTGTCTCAACCCCTTAGCCAAAGACCTATATGCCTTTTCTCACATGTCCTCACACAGATGCACTGAGACAAGAGGCACTTGGGAAGTTTATAAGGTGGATATATGAATGGACTATACCCCACAGCTCCCCTCAGAACGGTCAAGCAATGGGGAATGAATGAATTCTGTTTGTTAGAACAAGAATTAACTCTGTTCCAGCCCAAACCAGGGCAAACAGAGAAAGCAAAGAAAACAAAAGCTGTGAAATACAGAACAGACGTGCCAAGGTTTGGCTGTGATTCATTTGCTACAAATTTGCCCCCTTCCTGGGCCACGAGGAAAGAGGTAGTGAGAGTCGCATTAATTTAAGAAGGGTTTGCTGGCCCGAAGTTATAGAACCATCCATAGGAAGAAGTAAACTCCTTAAGCAACTGTGGCTTCTCCTGTCTCCTCTTGGAGTTGCATGGCCAAAGTGGCATCAAATGTGAGTTTGTGACTGGTAAGGAGGACAAACTCCCTGATGGAAATCCTTGCAGACGAGAAGATCTCTCACAGAGAAGATATTAAAGCAAACAGTGTCACTACAAAGCCACATCTTCCTATTATCCTCTTGCCCACTGCCTTGTTGAGCATACTGTGTGTGCATGTTTTCTCTTGGAGGCTGAGTTTGGTTTAATGTCAAAAGGCGCTCTGCTTGGAGAGATCATGAATCCTTCGAACGTTTAATTAGTGATGAAGGGGGTACTCTCCCTCTGCCCACAGACTCACAACTCACATCTGGGTGTGCCAGCTTCCCCATGCGCTTTGGGGAATAAGGATGCCCTTGAGACTGAAATGAAAGAGAAGCAATTTAGGCTTTGGTACAGCCTCAGATCTGTACCCGTGCTAAGTTGCTGAGAAACAGCAGTTTAGCTATGCTGATTTTTCTTTTAATTGACAAAGCCCTCCATCCTTTGATCTTTGAAAGGCATGTTTATCCAACATTGTTCTTTGCAGCCCTACTGCTTCTGGTTACAAATCATGAGAGTCGTGTTCTGTTTCGTTGAAACAATAGGATTTAATTATTAGCAGCCTTCAAAGACAAACGCAGGGTTCACAGTCCTCTCTGATTACAAGGTCAGAGCAGCAGATCAGTAGCTCGGCAGCAACAGTGTGGAACAATCTTGTTTACATTATTCTGCGGGGTGGAAAGGCTGCACTTCTCAATTTGAAATTCACTTCTCAAATTTTCTGTATTTGTAGAAGAAAAATAAAGCAACCAGCATATAAATCAGCAGCTTGGCTGGATTTCACTTCTTCAACTTATTCAAGGTTCGTTGTCCTTATGAAATGCATGTGTTATGTTTGACTGCTAAATTCAGGAGTAGAGAGGTATGGACAGCTATTGGCAGGAGATCAAACAAATTGATCAGAATGTTTATTCTAGGCTTTAAAGATGGGAAGTAATTATCTTCATCAGTTAAAAAAGTAAGATATTCTGCTAAAAGAGGAAGATTGTGACAAACTCTATTCAGAATAGCAGCTTGCTACAGAATTGTTATAGGCATGACATTAAGTCACCCCCATGTGTGATGGATTCTCCACTACTGTTAAGGTAAACAGCTTTCAAGACCGGTTTTGGAAGAGACCTTTTTTCTATGATAGATGTGTGGGCACAGATTTCTACAGTGAAGCTTGACTCAGATTCCAAAAAGGCTTTGCGTGGCATCAGAGGCCAAGGAATACCAACTACTGTTAGTAATTGTAGTTTCTGAACAGTCATTTAGGCAAATGTGTCACTTCAAGCACGTGGTCAGTTTATGGCCCAGTAAGACCATTCAATTAATGATAAATCATCTCCGACAGCAGCCTCTGAAGAAGTCTGTGTTTTTCCCGTGTCTATGTCTACTAATGATAGAGGTAGTCTAGACTAAAAACCTAACTCTTAGACCATTCAAGAAAGTAAGATGGATCTGAATCTTAGTGAAGAATATTTGCAACTCATTTTTACTTCAGAGTTTTCATGGATAATCTGCTGCTTCTCTTTCATTTCTTTTCCTTTTTCTCTTACCTCTTAATGAAACAAGAGCTGAAGACAGCAAACGAGGAATGCAGAATACAAGCTAAAGCCCAAGCAAACAAAAAGGGCTATAAATAACACTTAACTCAAAACCAGTGCTATTTTAGATTCATATTTCATGTAATTGGAGCTGCCTCTATGCACTTGCAGGTTCTGATATTAAGTGACAAGTGGAAATTCCTTTAACCAACCTGCTGCTGTGATAACAGCTAAGGAGAGGTGTCCTCTCTAGACGCTGGCAAAGTTTATCATCCTTATCACAGAGCTCAACAGGGACTTTGTCCACTGGTTCAGAGACCTCATTCTAACCTGATTTTCACTACTGAATGGTATTCAATGCTGCTTCTTAAAGAATAAGTGAAGAGTAAGAACACATACTTGCCTGGATAGGCATGGTACAGAGCATAACCCAGTGAGGCTTAGAGTCTCATGGGAAAAAAACATCAGATTTGTGCAAATCACTTCAAAGAAGTTGCACACAGGGCCAAAGTCACTTTCATGCCCCTTAAGGAGTAAAGAATGGCAAGTATCAGGTAGAAGAACGTGATAAAACTTTAGAGCTCGTGCAGCCAACTCAAGCATTGGTCTCACTAAGCCTTGGCTTACCATGTGCCTACTCATCCAGACACAGGCCTTTGCTCTGTATGCTGATGGAGAGTTACTAACTTATAACTTGTTTTGTTTTCAGCTGAGAGAAACAGGAAATGGTAGGACTTGGTATACATCACAGAAATAAGTTTTGGGAAGGGGATGTGAGTTGTGCTGATACTGAAGGCCTCTGGAGTCAGGTAAGATGCCTCCCACAGTGCTTCCTTAGCTTGACTGGGGGTAAAAGCAGGAGTCTAGCACCCAAGTATATTGAATGGAGGGGAAATATCTGATGTGCCTTTGGGTTTTCAGGCTAGCAAGCGGTTAGCAAATGATTATTTCTAGATCACTACATTAGATTCAAATACCTAATTTCCACTGAGATTAGCACCTTTTCCCTCTTCCTTTTTCATTTATGGAAATCCTCAGACCTGTTTGAAGATGTCACATAGCATAGTGTCATGTTCTGGGATTAGTCCCACTGACCTGGCGGGTTAGAGGAAATCAGGCTAAAGGAAATCAGGTAATTAAGACCCCAATCCTTTGAGGATTCTTTGCTCATTAGCTGTCCAAAGCCTAGTCCACCAATTAACATTACATTCCCAATACAATTGCAAGAGTAAACCATGCCAGGGATTTCATTTTGACGTGCTGAGGCAGTTCCTGTATTCCTGGCACCCCCAGACTCCATATTTCTGTTTCAGGAGGTGAACTCCCCAAATCAGAATTCATGGTTTGGGCTGTAATTCTGTGGCAAAAAGCAGGATAAAACTTTAAGGTATGCGAAATCCCCAATCACATTTGTTGCCATGAAATCACAGCTGGGTGATGTCTGGGTTTTGCTTGTTCAGGCTTTATCCTATTTTATGTTTTGTGGTAGTGGACTCCTGTGATATAAAGCAGGCTTGTTCCATGCAGCATCTCTCATAATCCCAGTCCCCAGCGACATTACATATTGAAGACTACAGCAACAGGCAGCATTAGTATTTCATACACTTTTCAGTCATTTCCCTGCAATGATTTTTCATGCATATTGTCTGTGATGGGCTCGCTCAGCGTGTGTGAGGCTGTTGAATCTTAGTGGATTAGACCAGGACACAGATCTATATTCAATTCCTATCACACGTTTACTGACATGACTGTGGGCAGATGAATCAACTTCAGGGTTGTTTTAAGCACTTAAGGTGCTAAATCCCATTGATTTCAATGCTCAAAAATAATGTCAATTTTACCTGAGGGTGTGATTTCCAAAGAGCCCTCTCTACTGCTGAAGAAAACAGCTATTTTCAGAGAGCATGCAAACTACCCAAGGGCTTGCTGTCGCTTTGATATGCAGAGGTGTTTTGTACCCCAGACACTCACCCTCAGCCTGGTACATAATGTTAAATGGAAAGACAATGGCTCTTTGTGTTAGAATTCATATTATCTAAATTTAGATGTCTGAAACAGGATGTTTGAGATGGGCAGAGACCATCAGCTCCCCTTGTAGTCAATGAGACTGTGGAGGGTAGCTCATCTCACCCCATCTTAGAACTCATTTTAGGCAGCAAGGAGAATCCAAACGAACTAAAATGCTTTAATTGGGATCAGCCAGAGCAAATTCATAGGAAAAATACACTCCTCCGCCAGAAAAGCTTTACAGTGTGAATCAGCATGACATAAATGTGCTGGAATGGACAAAGTTACTAAGAAGCCAGAATCAAAGCAATGAACAGAGTGATGCTAAGAGCAGGAAGGAGGCAGTGGGTGTTTTTGCAGGCTGAAGACAATTGTTTTAATTATACCCACTAAAAACATTTAGAATTGTTGCTGAGAAACACTCTCTTGCAGGCCTTTACTTTAAAAAACCTAAATAAAGATTTTCATATTCATTGACAAGCCTTATTAGCTGGAATTAGAGAATATATCTAACACACTCTCCTCTTCCCCCATCCGCAACATATTGCCTATCAAGAAACAAGGGGAGTGGACATATCTGAAATGCCTGTGTCAGCGCCTCGATGGGAAGAACAAAAGTGAAATTTCCCTGGGGAATGGAAATCACTGCAAAAAAAATCCAAGGGACAAAGTGGTAGCAAACACTGCATGAAACTGAACTGGAGAGAGGAAAGGAATATCCAGAGACAATTTGGTGGGGTGAATTTAGCCCAACAGCAGGTAAAAATCCAAGACAACCTTTGTCTCAGTCATAACAGCAAAATGTGCGCTCTGCCTAATTACGGTCATTTTGGGTTTTGTTTACGGGGCTATTTAGCAGGCAGCCACTCCGCGCAGACGGGCAGTTTCTGCTATCCCAACAGCGTGTGTTTGTGGCAGGGGTTTGGAAGAGATGGATTGCCAAACGCTGAGTAAATGTTTGCTGCCCTCCTGTGTACAACTGCAAAAAGACACATGCAAGGATGCGAGAGCCCTGGATCTGTCTCTTCAGACTTTCATCTCCTGGGGGAATGGCTGGCGTGGAGCGCCTGTTATGTATTTACCCCTTGGTTTGGGTTGGTGAATCATCTGCGAGCTGAGCCAGGTTTCTGCTAATGGATCTGGGTCCTTGTTCTCTCACCATCTGCTTGTTGTATCCATTGCTTGTCATATATTTAGGTACCATTTGTTGCTCCATGTGTGCAGTGGGGAAAAGGGCTGCGGGTAGAAGGCTGTCTTTGAACGCACTCTGCGAGAGCAGCCACAAGACAGATCTGTTTGGAGCCAGCCTCTGAGTTGGCCAGACAGTGTGTGTTGTGGCTCACTCCCTGCACATAATACTGGGGAAATGGGTAGCAATTTCTATCAGGAAACTGATAAAGCAAACAAATCACCTGCCCAGGGAAGTATTGGTCTCTCCCTTCGGGCAGCAGATAGAGAATCACTGACCCTCACCCTTGTTCCTTGAGATTAGTTTATGATTTTTTTTGCAACACAAATAAATAACCCCGGAATGTTTTGTGTGTTCATTTCTGGCTGTGAGAATTACTGCACACAGTTACCTGCTTAGCTAAGCACAAATCAAGGTGTAGGGTTAGTGTCTGGACAGTGATCATTTGCATATTCTTCTTAGTACTGCTTGGCAGTAGGAAAATAATACGGATTTCAAAACCACTATACCAGGGAAAATGCCAAACGAAACCTCACGTACACCTTTTAGACCTTATTTAATCTATGCTATGTATTCACTTTCTGCATTTCTTCATCACATTATTACATTCAAATGTTATTCTCAGTGGCTATGCGAGCTGCTTTATGAAACCTACGTCTGTGCTTCTTGTGTTTATTACTAGAAGTTGGCATCCTACTCCAAAATAAACAATTGAAATGAAATATATTGGATCACAACAGAGTAAATTTCCAGGTAATAAGCTGATGTTTCTGCATTGATGTATTTGCAACTCAATATAAACAATTTGTAGTAATAAGAAAAAGGGAGATGGGTTCAAACTTAAGCAGAGGAAGCTGAGGTTAGATATAAGGAAGAAGTTCTTTACTGTGAGGGTGGTGAGGCACTGGAACAGGTTGCATTGGTGAATGCTCCATCCCCAGCAGTGTTCAAGGCCGGGCTGGACAGAACCCTGGGTGACATGGTCTAGTGGAAGGCATCCCTGCCCATGGCGGGGGGTTGGAACTGGATGATCTTAAGGTCATTTCCAACCCAAACTATTCTGTGATTCTATGAATTTTTCTAGGTCTAAATTTCCCTTGTTTAGGTTTTGACAAAACTGGAAGATGAGGATAAATGCACACACACACACACACACACACTATATTCCAGTACAATATGCAAAACAAATCTCTTCACCCTTTGTAAAGAATCAAACTTCTCCTTTTTGTTTACTGAACAGGTGGTGAATTCATTCACACCATCTCCCTTCATCATGATTTCAGCTTTGGAGATGAGCAGGTTTTGAAGAGTTGGCTCTCAGGTGCTGTTTAGGCAGTGTGAGACCATATCTTGTTCTCAGCTGTGCCATCTTCCTTGTCTTCAACTGAATGATTTCTATAGGAGATCAAGCCACACAGGTGTAATGAGGAGAAAAGAACAGCCCAGTCCAAGGATTCAGTAGTCCCAAAATGATCTTAACAAGGAGGACTGCTAAAAATACCCACTGTGTCTGGAGGCTCAGGTTTTTCTGCTTGTTCCTGTGTGGTCAGGTTCAATGTAAGTGTTTAATCAAAATGCATCTAAAATGAAGATAAAACTGAAGCTGCTTTTATTTTGTTCAGGTCTCCAAAGCCCTGTTCCAGAGAGCTTTCCTTTTAAAATCACTGCTCTGCGAAGCACCAAGGTCTGGCAGTTTGACCCATGAATTTCCTTAGCCTAAAAGCTGCTCTGTGAAATTAGATCAGGACAAAGCAGCATGACATTACACAACTGCTGTGTAGAGTTAAATAAACAGCCAGGGAATTGAATGCCATTTCTTAGATTGGGCTAAGCTATAATGGTTCTGGCTGCTTTCACATCGGGTTTTTTATGAGTTGTTGGATGGAGAACCCAGCTGACAAGGACAAGTTTCCAGCTCCATCACATTTCCTATTCAGCTGCTTTGGCTGGGGGAGTCTGCAGGGCAGAGTTATGCAGTTGACACTTTCTTGGCTGCATGTCCCTGCAGAGGGAAGGAAAAAAGCAAGCAGGACTCTTGTTGCCAAGGCTATTTGCAATCTTGTCACATCACACTGGCACCTCTGCCGAGGAGACGCCAAGGGTGACAGGGAAGGCATGGCAGTGCCTATCTACCTCCTTCTTTGAGATCTCCATGCCCATGCTGGGGGGTGATGATGACCTGTGGAAAGCCTGAAGTGTGCCTGCTCCTTGTGGGAGTGAAAGGGCAGGCCAGCTCCTCAGGCTGTCTCCATCACTTGGTCCCTAGCATATCCTCAGAAGACAAAGTGGCCCCTCATTGAGTTCAAAATGGCCCAAGGATTGCCTCTCCCGCAGAAGACCTCTGCCTCACAGAAGAGGTTTCAGGGGGTTTGGGGGGCTGGTCAACAAGGAGTCAATAAAGCACTGAAGAGGTGAGGAATTTGATAATCTTTTAGGTCCATTCCAGCACAAACCATTCTATGATTTAAAGCTTCCTCAGAAGTCTGTGTTCAATACATATTTATAGGGCTGATGAATCCAGCCACACTGGGGTCCCGGCACAACTGACATACATCTTAAACAGGAGGGATTCCAGTTAGGTGTAAGGAAGAAGCTCTTCCCTGTGAGGGTGCTGAGGCGCTGGCACAGGGTGCCCAGAGGAGCTGTGGCTGCCCCATTCCTGGCAGTGTTCAAGGCCAGGTTGGACACAGGGGCTTGGAGCAAGCTGCTCCAGTGGAAGGTGTCCCTGCCCGTGGCAGGGGTTGGAGCTGGATGAGCTTTAAGGTCCCTTCCAACCCAAACCAGTCTGGGATCCTACGATCGTATGAATCATTAACAACTCACCTTTCAGATTTCAAAACTATGCTTGTCACAGTCTACCATGGCACAAGTCTTAGTTCAGATGTCCCAATGTCCTTAAATTAGACCTTATTTGCATGTTGTACAACCCTGCCCATGAAAAAATCCTCTTCCTTCATCTGGGCAAAACACTAACCACTCTGATTCATAGGAGCACTCCTGATGCAGTTCACCGCTGGCTGCAAACCAACCCTGTGAGCAGTGTTTCTTGGAAAGATCTCAGTAGCAACTGCCAGCGGATGGACTGCCTTCACTACAGGATAAACTCAGCTGGTAGAGTTGCTCTCACAGAGCTTTTGTTTGCAGCACAAACAAAACTGATTGTACCACAGGCACACAAGCAGTGTAAATTAGTCTTTTTCCATGGAAGTCAGCAGAACAATGCCCATTGAGAAGCCTTGTGCCTTTAGAAGGCTCATCTGATTTTGAATTAGGGTTGTTTGCAGGTTGACATGTTGCAAAAACATGGTTTTGGAAGCATGAAGAAGATGGAGAGGGGACAGGGCAAATACAGGGCACCTTTGAGCTGCTATCTTATGGTCACAGTCATGCACAAACTGCTATATCACAACCCTTTATATGAATTCCTAACTGTGGTTGCTTGTTTCTTACTGTATGTCTTGTATGTCATCACTGCACAATGGCATGAAAATGAGGGAAAATTGGGATGGAGACAGGGGGCACAGTTCCTTTGGTCATCCTTCCACAGCATTAGTGCACATACAGACATATGGATGTGAGCTTGACCCTACCATTCCCTTTTTGGGTGATCATAGGCTGGCTACATTCCCCCTGTAGCCTTTACTCTTACCTTCTGAGATCTCATCGTCAGCTGACAGAGTAAAAGAATAGTTTTCCCATGGATATGAAATGTCGGGTGACGAGCAGCTTCAGCACCTCTTAAAAGGGGCGTCAGTCTGAGCAGGAAACATAAAAAAGCGTTTATAGTAGTGGGAACAGCAAAACCTGAACTCAATCCCAACCACAGGGAGAACTCAGATTCCAACCATGCGAGGCGCGAGATGTCCAGATGGATTTTCCACTCATGTCTATAAAAAAGAAATGCATCAGAAGAATTCTGTTGGACGTTTCTCCCCTCTTCCCTAAGCTATTGACGTAACACGACTCACCACGCTCACTCCCTGCCTTGTGAAGTGCTTTCCCCTTGGCTCTCTCTTCAAGGCATCAGTATTCCCTCTCCCATTCAGAGGATCCCAGCATCTTTGCACATAGCTGTAAAAATCTTTTCAGCAGAACCTGCCTATATTGAACGTGAAATACAACAGTGAAGCACATCTGAAATCTCCAACGAACTTTCATGTGCAGCAGTGCTCAAATTGCAGTTCTACTATACGGGAAACTCTCCTTCCAAAAGAGAACTGTTCTGTGGTTGATGCGCAGGCTTGTGCATGGGAAGAATTAAAGCTTCGCTTTTCTCCTCTCGAGTACAGAAAAACGTCCATTGGGAGTCTTCCTTGGAAAACAGCAACAAGGCAACTCCATGGAGTGAAATGCTGTATTCAGTGGGCCAGCACATGCAATGAAAACCAGGGTTTTCATCAAAACATTAGAAGTGGTGAAAAGACTTAAGCCCTCTTCTCCATTTGTCAACCAATTTGGGATAACTCTGAAGGCGAATGAGGGGAGTCACATGAGGAATCTTTTAAATGGCTCAAAACGGTTGATGTGGCTACAGAAATAGGGGTTAGTTGGATGTCAGAAGGGTTAAATTCTATTTCTTTGTCTCCTGCTTACCCAGGAAGGAAACACATCAGTTCTGTCTCCCTCTTTTGCTCATTCAGATGGTCCATTCTTTGCTGGAGGGACCTTCTTATAATTTTTTGGTGTAGTTTAGTACCCACCATAAAAAGAACCTGATTTTTTCTATTTATAAATGTCTTTCCACCAAGACAAGGACACTTCTTGACTCTTGGACTGGTGTGGGGTTTTCGAGATAACAGGTAGGATTTCACTCCCTTGAGAGTGATAGAACGAGCATAGGCCAGGTTTTTCCACTCTTGGAAGCAAAAGGAGGATGGAAAGACCACAAGTGATACAGACCCAGGATGAGTCCTGAAGAACTGGGGGGCTTCTCTCCCTGCCTCTGTATGATGGGCACAATGATCGCTGATGGGGACAGCCACACTTCAGTAATGGTCACCAGTGCAAAGATCCTGGCTGTGCCTCCAGCAGTGGCTGATTTCCTGCCTGCTTTGCCCTGTGTCCCAAAGGACTCTTCTTAACACTTGTCACTTCTGGTTCCTTTTCTTTCTGATAGAGCTGGAAATAGGTGTATGGGACTCCATCACATCCACTGGAAACATCATAT
>WYDI02015106.1:15770-32137 GCA_009867235.2 Psittacus erithacus
CTTCTGGTTCCTTTTCTTTCTGATAGAGCTGGAAATAGGTGTATGGGACTCCATCACATCCACTGGAAACATCATATGGGGGCAGGCTATAGCCAAAGGCTATTCAGATACTCAATAGATGTGTCAGTCGCAGGAAGACAATACACATAGGTTTTCTCAGGGTAACTCCTTCCTGTTCTATGTCTGAATAAGAGAAACTCACTGAGCAGGAGCCCCCGAGGGGTAATGCATTCCACAGGCAATGGAAAGCAATGCCAGTATCTTCTCAACGAATGCTTTTTCCTACACACACAGCTCTTTCTTCTAACAACCAGTTGCAAATAGGTTTTATTGCACAATGGCTGGCTCAAGTAGACATTTAACATGCTTTAATTCTTCATCAAGCTTCAGATTTTCCACTCAGGGAATCTTCCTCATTTTCACCCTCTCTCTTTTCTTTTCCGTTGTTAAAAGCAGGACATGACAGCCTGCAGGGTGATGTCTATTGTTACAAGTTGAAAGATCTAGCACACTTCAGAGTCTGAGAGCATGAATGAATTATTAACATCCTTTCCTACTGCTCCTGGTAATGTATGCAACGTTTGAAAAGGCTTTTCTTTTAGCTTAAAGCAGCGCAGATATTAGCAGCTATTCAAAACAGCCTGGCAGATGCTGTGTTAATATTGCTCAGCCACTGCTTGACAGGCATGAACTTTGGATCTTTCCACTTGAACAGGAGAAGGGCTATAGTCCAGGAATAGAAGCAGCAGCCTTACAGCAGTAACTAAACAGCTTGAGGCAACAGCTGTGGCAATTCTTTTTGAGAGGAGGAAGGTTACGCTACCCGGTTTTCAACCAGAAATGCTACTCCTATCTGACTTGTCAGATAGCCATGACAGTTAACATGTAAGCACAGCCACCTGTAGCTTACTCAGTGGCCAAAAGGATGCTAATAACCTCCCAAAAGTGCTTCAAATCATTCCCCTATAGTATCTGTCCCTCTCCATGGAGTTTGCTGAGCCTCATTGTCACAGCCTGTCTCCTTCTCCTTTGCAACACCTTCTTGCATTACTTCACCAGCTAATGCTCTGCCTCAGCTGTGGTTGTCCCCTCCAGTGTTCCTCTTCCAACCATTCCTGACTGTGGGGATATTGAGCCCTGGGAACTTGAGCTGGGAGACTTGTCTAGTTGCAGTGGGATGAAGGCTACCAAACTTGGTTGATGTCCCTTTCAACAGGCTGCCATGCACGTTTGCCATGTTGCCATCTCTCACTTGCTGAAGACAGAGCTAGTGTGATGGGCCTTCCAACTGCTCTTTTCCAGCTTGATATCTGCTCCAGGTTTTCTCTGGTCTTGTGGCCAGACGCAGTTGGCTTGATCAGTGCTGCAGCAGGATGGGTTGTCACATGCTGGGAGCCTGAGTTATAGACCATCTGTCCCGACCTTCTGACTGGCACAGCTGGTCTGCCACAGCCAGTGAGACCACCCAAGACATATATAGGTATATATATACCCCAGATACACATAGGACAATATTTTGACACCACCACATGGCAATTGTCTCATACATCAAGAAAGGAGGAACTTGAGAAGATTATTTTGCTGGGTATGCACACCAGTACTAAGCTATGCCCAGCTCAAGAAAATCGGATGAGAAAAGTGTCCCATGGTTCTTATTTGTTCCTGAATTACTAGACAAATATGAGATATAATGAGCAGCAATAAGGATCTGTTCAGGGATGATTATTGTGGTTAATGAAGTGTTTTCTAATAGCCTGGTGTTATTTATTGGCTTCACACATTCTTCATCCACAGTCAGCCCAGCTTTCTGTCCAATCTTCTATAAGGCTCACTTAGCAAAAGCCTTTTGCTTACCCTATGGTACCTTCATTTTTTTTCTGCACCACAATGTCCTTGCTCTGAAATATCTCAGCTCTCACGTCCATCAGATATTTAGTTACTGGTTGTGGAGAGTGAGTGTGTTGCTCTTGGGATGCTCCACGCCTGACCCAGATCATACTTCTGCAATTAGCTACAGCTTCCCTCAACAAAAAGAATTGGGCTCTTTTGAGCTCAGTCATGGCCAAGTGAGCAACCGCAACACAGCTACTTTTAAGCAGAGACAAAACAGCATCACTAGGTGGCACTGACTTCATTGTGTGGAGGAGTCCAAAGACACGAAGATGGACCAAGCTGTTGACTGAGGAGTCCTGATAAACCCCACGCTGGGGAGCCTCCAGCCAGGGGTCATCTTCTGCACACTGCGGACATTTGGATTCCCAGCCCCACTGTAGTGCCTTGTAGATAACATTGCCGGGAGAACAGAAGTGTCCCCTCCTCTTCCTAGAGAAGATATAAAAGGTGCAGGAAAATCAGGGCTTTATGCTTGGTGAGGTCTCACACATTCTCTTACTACATTCCCTTTGTACTTAAAGCTAATAACACGTATAAGCACTTTGTTAATAAATGTCTCATCCAGAATACACAAAATATGAAGCTCTTTGGGGTTTTGCATCACTAAGGACTTTAATATGGTCTCCTTGATGTAGCCTTCTCCTGTGGGATCAGATGCAGTTGTTGTGACAGAGCTTACCCAGCTGCTGCTGCAGATCAGCATAAAGCATTTGGTGAACACCAGTGCTTCGAGAGGGCTCCCTCAGAGTGCATAAACCTCCCCTTTGCTATGGGTACACTGTGTGTGATGAAGTAGCATGAAGCTCTATGAGATCAGAGTAAAAGTCTGCTGAGCCACATTCTGTCTCTAGCAATGGCCAGCAGAAGACCAAAAACATCCTGACAGCTTGTAGCTCTGGGCTGTCAGCAGCTACCAGGATGGTTTTGGAAGTAAAGCCCTTAATGTATCACATGCAAGCGTTAGCATCCCCTTGTCTTCTGGCAAAGCGTTTCACAGCTGCACTTCACGCTGCTGCAAGAAATGTGTCATCTTGTTTCTTCTGAACTAACCAGACAGTAATGCTATTTGACGCTCCCCTGGGTTTCAGTATTAGGAATATTACATTGCTCCCTGTTCCTGCTGCTTAAGCCACTCATTGATTTATATCAGATGCCCTCTCAGCAAGCATTTTCCCAGAACAAAAAATCCTGCTGTTTGTAATTGTTCACCATAGATAAGCAATTCTACTTTTTGGCATTATGCGACTCTTCCATTGTCTTCAGTCACAGGCTATTGCGCTCCCAGGTAGGCAGAGAGGACAGCAACGTAAATAACAAAATCTGAAGGCCCTGGGAAGATTTATACAGTATTATAATGATGTTTTGTCTTACGTTTTTATGAGTAAAGGCCACATAAAGGAACACAAATGGCACTTTTCTTAGCTACAAAGCTTTGTATCATGAGTCAGTACCAAAAAGATACCTATTGCATCCATCATGGACCTTGCATGGGAGCTGTATTTTTTGGGCAGGAGATGTCACTGATGGATCTCAGTGGTCTCTTGGAGATTCATAGAATCACAGAATGGTTTGGTTGGAAAGAACTTTACGTTTATTCAGTTCCAACCCTCTGCCATGGGCAGGGACACCTCACACTAGACCATATCACCCAAGGCTCTGTCCAACCTGGACTTGAGCACTGCCAGGGATGTGACATTTATCACCTCTCTGGGCAATGTGTTCCAGTGCCTCACCACCCTCACAGTAAAGAACTTTTTCTTATATCTAACCTGAGCTTCCCCTGCTTAACTTTGAACCCTTTGTCCTATCCTCAACAGCCCCACATGGCTCACTCCCTCCTACAGCTAGATTTCAGGTTGCATAGAAGTCCTCTGGTCCGTGCAGCTCTGAAGCCTGCCTTCCCTTCTTTCCAAAGCTAGCAAGAAATCTCTTTTTGATTAATAAGAAAGGGCTATTTTTCATCAGAAAAAGATCAAGACCGCCTGCAGAAAAGCAAAGCACTAGAAATTCAGAGGACACGTTTCAGTGCCTAGACCCAGATAGACACGAGGCAGTGACACTATGGCTCTCTGTACTTTGTAAATCCTGAAAGCCCCATATTTCTCGATAGTCCTGTGCAGCATATTGTCCCTTATGTCTGGAACATTAACATTGTGTCTCATCAGCTAAAGTGGCTTCATTTTTGGACACAATGTTGGTAGGATTCATCCCGCCTAGTATCACCTCTGTGGATATTAGTCCCCCTTTATGATTAAAGGAAAACGTGGTCATTTTTAAAATGTGATTCCTCTGACCTGTTTTATATATCTACATTAGTCTGAGTTGAATGTGTTCTGGAAATGCATGTTTCTTTCAGAATAAAAACCTAAATTTGACCAGACAAATCAGACAATCCAGAAGTATGAAGGAATCCCAACGCAGATGCTACAAATATCTTAGGTTATCTTATTGCCTGGGTCCCTGTGTGTAGGTAACTGGGTTGAGACCAGGAGACAACATAGTCAGTAATGACCAGCAGACCATGCATAGAGATGCAAGCCAATTGACTAAATAGGGACACCTAGGGCAACTGAGCTGCCGTAAGCTACCCAAGAAGTCAACACAGAGCTTGTAAATATAATGCAGGACTTACAAGAGACCAGTATCCATCCAGAGCAATAGCTGAATGACAGATGGGATGTGTCTAAAATAGCACAGTCCATGTGCGGCCATTGACATCTGCTTTTGGATGATGTTCAGTCACTCTTTAAGCTCTGCTGCCTGCCAGTGCTAAATCTCCATGGACTGTAGTGGATGCTGAGCATCCATCAGACTCATAAATACACACTTCCATTCTAAAGATAAAGATGTACATCTCTCAGGGTACCAAAAAGATATGCATTATGTCCTTTTGCTCTCCATATTGCATACGTTTGCTTTTCCAGCACAGGTGGTTTGATCTTATTTCATCAGAATTTCTTTGTGAAGAATACAATCTTCCCTGAAGCAAAAAAGTTTCCTCCAACACACAGACACATCTCCTCAATGCTGATGTATGTTTTATGTCATGCAGTAAAATTCTCATGTGCCATTGTTTATACATTAATATGGAGTACAGAATTAGGCTATAAAATGAACAGGCTGATTTCAGCTCTCTGTCAACAGGAATAAATTACACCATATGTCAAGTAGTGGTAAAGCCTTGGTGTAGAGTATTAATGGAACTAACCTTTACTATGTAGGTACCACAGCCAAGAGAGAATAAACATTTGTTACTTGATGATAGAGAATGATTCTCAATAAGCAACAGCTGGAAATTAGCAGAATTAATAGTGCTCAAGTAAGAAATATTGAAGGAAATCACAAAGACAAAATACAGACTGGGATTTTAATGGTGTTTTCAGCTATTTTTTCTTACTGTAGGGCATGCAATCCAGAACCAATCCAAGCAGGACTTGACAACAGTCCCTCCGTAAAGCAGCCTTGAGCCACTGTCATATATATTCTCCAATGTAGCTCTAACACAGTACTACAGTTAGGAGCGAGTCAGACCCTTTTAGTGCAAGGGGTTTTAAACAATTGTGAGCTACACAGGGAAAAACAGATGCATTACTTAGAGAAATGGCTTAAATTACCACAGATTAATTACGGAGGATAAAATTGGATGAGAGCATGTACATCTCTCAAGCAACACAGGAATTCAGCACACGGTACTGGCTCAGGGTCACTGATGCTCACATATAAAATAGTCCTTTTCCATCTTGCTGAAGCTTTAAGTCCGCATCTCAGACTTACTTCTGTTCACTGCTGGCTCTCCAACAGCTATTTCATTTCTTCTTATAAAACTGGGAATAACTGTTAGGATGGATCATCCATCGAGATTTAGATGAAGATGAGGGCCTAAAGGATCAAAGGCTTTGGACTAAAGTGTTCCTCTTGGCTACCAGGAAAACCAATCTTTAAGGGAAAGCAAGCCACACATATTATTAGTATTAAAGGAAAATAAAGCTAGCATGTTTTTTAAGATAATTAAACAGTTCCTAGGAAGAAAGTGTTCTCTTTTTCCCATTCTGAAGGGCAGGTGACCTCAAATTTTGCTAGTAGAATTCTTTCACCTATGAAATGTGGTACATCAGATTTGTGAAACACCTCTCCAGACAAACTTCTCATTTTATTCCATAGGCTTGTTCATGTCATAATTAAATATATAGCAATACAAGGGGCATAATGCCTATAAACTTATCACCAGCCTTGCCTGAAGAGTATGGATCCCTAATTCATGCTATCTACTTTTGATTCTATTTATATAAGAAAACATGACTGTGCATCAAGGAATTTACTTATGCAGTCTTGCCATGACACCTATTTTTTGCTGCAACAGTGAGTTCACAAAACAGAATTGAACAGATAGAGAAAAAACATGAAGGTAGTCTTAAGAAATAAGTATTATGTTAGGGAAAAAAGCCTTTTAATGCCAATGTTCAGGTTAGTTCCAAACTCCACTGTGCATTTCGAGCTTCCTTTTCTTTGGGGGCATCGCTCAGGGACATTGCAAGTATGACCTTAGGCAAGACAGATGATCTACATGAGGGTAAAAGGAGACGTCATCTACTGAACAATGTTTAGTGCTGGAATCTTGTACCCTGACAAGCAGAGATGGTGACTCAGGCCACCAGCAACCCCTACTGCAGACCTTGATCACCCTCCGCAAGTACTTTTGGTCTGAGTCTGGATCTGCTTTTTCTGTTCACTCTCTGCATCAAGGAATCCATGTTGCACACAAATAACAGCTGAAGCTATGCAGCCCCCAGGGCCAAAACTACTTAAGGTAAATTGATTCCTGATGCAGCTTTCCTCTGTTCTTCTCTTTGTGCCTTTCTAGCATGGTTTAGAATTCAAATGCTTCCATTTGACACGATCTTTGCATCTTTTAGCAGGTGAGGCCCTGCTATTACAATCCTCTGCATGTTGCATAATTATTATAACAGCTCCCTTTGGGCTCAAGTCATTATAGCTGTCATTTGACTAGCTTTTGTCACTGGGAATTTTAAAGAGTGACTGCACCCTTCACACATAACATATGTTAATTTATTGCCACAAACATCCAAATGTCTCTCCTAAACTTGACAGTGACTTCATAAGATTTTGTGTTTCTTTTGCATATACTACCTGCTTCTTGCTGATGACCAGATGGAAATGATAAGTCCATGCCTGATCACCATTTTTGTTTATTATTTAGACTTATGAACAGATCCAATGCACATACTTAACCTACACATCAGAATCAGCATGGATTCTTCAGATAGCTGTACAATCATGAAATCAACATTCAACAATTACTAGTTTTCCTATAAATTTTTAATATGGAAGAAAATCCTCTTGTTCAACTCTAAGCTATCTCAGTAGCCTGTTAGAGGACACTGAAGTTTGCCATTGGCTCCAGTGAGTAAGTGTCTCTTCCAGCTATGGCTATCAGCTCTGATGGAGCATCAGTAAGCAAAGCACACTTCATTCCTACATTATCTTTTATGATAGAATCATAGAATCACAGAATGCTTTGGGTTGGAAAGGACCTTAAGATCATTCAGTTCCAAACCCCTGCCATGGGCAGGAACACCTCACACTAGATCATGTTGCCCAAGGCCCTGCCCAAACTGGCCTTAAACACTGGAAGGGATGGAGCATATTTTTAATGTTCTTGAAGAGATCCATGCTGGAGAAATGCTGATTTCACGTCCATTATCTTTATAATGGTTAACTTTCTACACTCTGACCACAATAGGAGTCACTTAAAAGGTGTATAATATTCCTTTATCTGTGTTTGATCCTATTTGTTAAACGAGATGAGAAGTCCATCGCAGGTTTTAGGTTGCTCTAGCCTGTTGCCAAAGGCTTAAGGTGGTTCACATTCATATTTGCACTTCAGTTATTCCTGTGTGGTAAAGCTCAGAAAAAACATATCAAACGGAGTCAGAATCAACATTCTGAACTTCCCAAAAAGCCACAGAAAGGTGTCAGTTGGATGTGGGATGCTGTATCAGAGAAGGACCTCACATCAACAGCGTCGTGGTGAGCCATGCTATGTGCTGTACAGACATAGGCTGGCCTGAGCCTGGAAATCTCTATGTGATGACCTGCTTTCTTCCTTACAAATACAAGTTATTGACCTGTAGGAAGTATTTGCCAGGTCTGATCCAATGGTCTGAGCTGTGGCTGAGCTATATAATTTTATATAGCATTTTCTATTCGAGCAGCTGCTACCAAAGAACAATTTGGATCAGTTCCCTGATTGACAGAGGAAAAATAAAGGAAAAAGTACTAATATCCTTCAACCGCTGCTGCTCAGCCTTGCAGTCCAAGTCTCACACCATGACATTGTGACAACCACAGTTTGATAGAAAGATGACACAAAATCGAACCAGATGGTTTAGACATCTGGTGCTATTCACACCAATGGAAAATAAAAGGACTTATAAAGTGACTCAGTGACTTAGAGTCAGTAACTGTCCAGCCACTAAAAAGCTGATGTTTTCTGCAAAAATGGACAGAACGGATTTGATGCTTTGCTGTGTCCTGCACGGCCAGTGCATCACAAATGCATCACAAATCCTAGCATCACAATACCTTGCACCACAGGTGCATTTGCCTTTGGCCTCACAACGTGCAACCACACTACATCAGAAACAGGGAAATGCAACAGGGGCTTGCAAAATGGTCCCTGATAGATTGTCAACCTCAAAGGGCTGAAAAACATGGTTTCTTTAACTGCTCCCTGACATAGATGGGTGAAGTGGCAGGGGGTGGGTTTTCGTGTTCTCTTCAGTTACAGAACAATAAATTGTGGCTGCTTCCTGTAAAGGAACTGTCTGCTGAGGCAAAACATGATGATCCGTGCCCACTTCAAACACTGCGCGCCCTGTTCTGCAGCTTTCGTTTCAGAGACCCAACAGTAACTCAAGTGGAAATAATTAAAACAGAAGTGCTGATTTTGTTTTCATTGACATATTTAGAGGCAAACCTTGTCTGTATATCAGGCACTCAACCAGTTGCCACTATTTGCTGTCTAAAGAAAATGTTGACAATAGAAACTGTCCTTTCCTGTGTCCTGCGCCATGTAGAGTCCCAGTGAGGGAACCAAGTACAAGTAATGACCTAAAAGAGGCTCTAGAAAGCCAAGAAGATAAGCAGCACTATACTTGTAGTAGTGAGATAAATGGGTTAGGACACCTTCTCTGTTCCCAAACCCATCGGCATGGCCTGTCTGATGTCTAAACCAAGACAGACACACAAAGAGAGACCAACAACCAATCTCTCA
Source organism: Psittacus erithacus (assembly GCA_009867235.2). Lineage (NCBI taxonomy): Eukaryota > Metazoa > Chordata > Aves > Psittaciformes > Psittacidae > Psittacus > Psittacus erithacus. The sequence goes on from WYDI02015106.1 coordinate 24,958, forward strand.
CATGCTAGGCCAGCATGGAGAAGGTACATTTGAGTCATGAACAGGTCTATGCAGACCTGGTGGTTAGGAAAACTCATTTATCCTAAAAGCACAAAAGAGAAAGTCTGATTTTCAGGGAGTTGCTTTGCTCCTGTTGTTTGTCTTGCTCCTCCAGAGCTGAGGACCACACATCAGGGAGGGCTGATGCTCAGCTCCTGCTCTGCATTGATCAAGGAAAGACTCCTGAAACCCCCGAGATGGAAAAGCACACAAGTATCCTTCTGCAGGAGGCTGCATTTGGGTGTTACATTTTCCACCTCAAACCAACCCCTGGTGGGCCCAGCAGATAAAGCTTTGCCACAAGCTATGGTAGAGCTCATGTGACAGTTTTCTCTTCTGAGGACCCGAATACAAACGTTTGACACGTCTGGTTTTCTAACCACAGAGACAATATCTTCTTCCTATGGGCTCCGTGGGGAGGCAGAGCAGGGAGGGTTTCTCACTCTTCCCTCACCCACCCTGACTCATTCACCCATAGAGATACCCAGGCAACAGGAAAATAAACCGAAGCTGAAACCTCCCGAGCAGTTAAACCTGTGTCCCAACCAGTCCCAGCTACATCTTTGAGCCTTGGTCCACTGGGGTCTGCAGTTTTCCCATGCACAGATGCCCCAGGTCCCAGTGAATCCACATGGGGCTCTATCTGCTGGTTCTTATCTTCTCTCCTATGCCTGTACTCAGGGGAAAAGTAACACAGAACCGTGAAGGTTATTGGGGTTTGACAGGTGCTACTGAATCATCAAAAACACAGTGAAAGAAAAACAGTAAAAATGTGTACCCATACATCTTTCTTTTACTTGCCACAGGAAATAGGCATCAAAGGGCTGTTCTGAGGCACCTGGAGTGAAAGGTGAAACAGAGCTGCTCTCATAACCAATGCACTTTGTGATTTGTGATCTTTTGCTTTTCCTTCTAGGAAAAGCAAAGTTTATGGTGCTTTTTTATGAGGAAACTAAAGAAGAATCATCCTCAAGGATGTTTTGTCAGAGGACTTTAACCCTTTAACTTTAAAAGTCTTTGATTCAGAGCCTTCCTCAGACACGAGGTGATCCAAATCCATTGCTTCAGATATGCAGGACAGGCACTGGCACATCAGGCTACAAGCAATATAAGTGAAGAGGGTCAGGATGCCTTCCTGCCCTTGCAGCTGATGCTGGACCACACTAGAGCACCCTGTCTTAAACCCTTCCATAGAATGAAGTAGTAATTTAAACTCTCCCTGGCTAGCAAAGCAGCCCAGATTGTTTATTGTCTGCAAAGGCTCAGCTGTCAATATCCAAACTGGCTGTGGGCATACCACACAACCAGCTCAACTAGCACAAAGATGACAGATATTTCACTTGGCAATGGGAATCATGCTCCCAAGGGAATCTTGCAGAGGAGGCAGGAGGGATCACCATCACAAGAGGAACACTGACTTCCAGTTCCAGCCCCAGGTCCCTCCAAACAATTGCAGCCATTGCACCAGTTCGGCTTAATGCTGAGTAGAATGAGAAGTGGTGCCAGAGCCTGGTGGGGTGGGTTAGAAGACAGGGAGATGGGCTCTGGCTGATGAGCGGGCATGTGCTAGGGAGGGAATGAAAGACAAAATCGGGATGGTCGGAAGTCATCAGCAACCTGGGCAGAATTCAACAAAGAAACTCCTCCCTCAAAACAGAGGAGTAAAAATGCTAAGGTGTATTTTTGCTTCTCCAAAATGAAACACTGGAGCTTCGCTTAACCTGTTTCCTCTGAAAAGTGGAGCTAACTGTGAGCACTAACAATGTTTAGTACAGGGGAAATAAAAGCAACCGCTGAGCCTGGGGAGGAGCAAAACATTTCAGACTAAGTTAAAGCAACCTTCTCTGGGTTGCTTTGATGATTTCCAGTGAATGCCCCTCAACGTCTTCCTCCTCTGAAACCCTCTATCACTCCCCACCCATGTTTTTATTCTGCTAATTTCAGCTACCAAACCCAGAAGTTTACTCCTGCCCCAGTTCTGTTCACACAGTAGCTGGTGCAGTGCTGTGCTTTGGTTTTAGAGTGAGAACAATGCTGATAACACACCAGTGTTTAGGTTGCTGCTCAGTAGCACTTACCCTGGTCAAAGACTTTTCAGCGTCCATGCTCTGCCAGTGAGGAGGTGCACAAGAAGCCGGGAGGGAGCATGGCCAAGACAGCTGACCTGAAGTAGCCAGGGGATATTCCATCGTATAGGATGTCAGATTCAGTATAGAAACTGGGGGGAGTTGGTGAGGAGCCATCTATTGCTGCTTGGGGATGGATGGACTGGGTATCAGTCAGCAGGTGGCAAGCAATTGTGCACCACTTGGTTGCTATTATTATTGTTGTTATTATTAGCATTATTAATTTATCATGTTTTATTTTATTTCAATTATTAAACTGTCAATATCTCAAACCCAAGTTTTACTTTTTCCAGTTCTCTTCCCAATCCCACCTAGAGGGGAGCAGAGTGAGCAAGTGGATGCGTACTACTTAGTTGCTTGCTAGGGTTAAATCACAACACCCAGCATGCTTTGGCAAGGGTCATGGCTTTGGAAAACCATGTTATGGTGCAAAATAGGTATGGCTTATTTGCTGCAATCAGAATGATCCAGGGACAAGACAACTCTGAGAGGTCCTTGGAAGATGTTTGGTCAGTAGTGACTTGGAGCAAAGTAAACCAGCAAAGGTCTACTCACTTCAGGTCCTTCCTACAACCGTACTCCTGGATCTGCCAAGGTCATAACAAAACCTTTTAGAACAGTTCTGCATGTACTCCTTTCCCAGACCCAAATGTTCAAAATAGCAATAAAGAGTGAGAAAAGTAACAATGCTAACAGAAAGCAGAACTTTAAATGACAAGACGTATTCATTAACTACTGAGGTCTGGATAAGCAGTTCAGCAAGATTCTGGGGTCAGTGGCCTTTCAGGTCTCCTGTGCAATAACAACACTGTTAGAGGTGATATCAGTAAATACTTGTATTGTAGAAGGCTACTACATGTAGTTCCCTTGGCAAGATGTGATGAATATTGAAAAGGTGCTGCCATGCAAGAAGCAACCAGATAAACTGGCAGTAGTAAAATCTGTAAAGGAGTATTGCATAAAAAGCCTCAGCTACAGGAAGCCTATGAACAGCAAATCTTGCTCTGACCTACTACTGGTTTGACTCGGACTCTTGTTCTCATGCACCTTCCTAGAAGTATTTATGTGCATCTTCACCTGCTTTACTTCAGGACAGGTGACACTGGGAGTCTATAATGAATTTGTTCAATTTCTGAAAAGTTTTGCATCCCATGTTGATTAGATGCCATTACAGGCTAACAGTCCAGTTGGTTCTCAGCTGCCTGATCATGTATGTAGAGACATTTGGATAAGGCCCAAGAATGAGGTGATTTACCAACATGTTTATTTTTCACCTAATCTAATATTACTGTTCCATAGAATTTATGTAGGCACGTGCTATACGCTTGAAATCAAATAGCCATCCATACAAACCATGTGGTACCTGTACATGGGATGCTTCTAGGTAGTACATGGCCTCACAGACAACCCAAAACTGCAGGCAGGGATGGAAACCTCAACTGCTACTAGCATTGATAGCACTGGAAACCCTTTACTCCATCTTAAGCTGTGCATGGGGCTTCATGGTGTCAGATTCAGCTGACATAGTTCTGGCTGTGCTCTGAGGGTATTGTCCCCCAGCTTTTTCTCAATGCATCCTAAGCACATTGTCAAGTGTTAATTCCTAATCTGCCAATACTTTTTCTTTCAGACTTTTTAGTTCCTGATTACCATCACACTCTGGTCTCCTAACAATGAATCTAGCCTCCCACAAAGTGAGAATTTCTCTTCAATCTTAGATTGGTCATAAAGTCTTCTATCTTTTCAGCTTCTTTTGATAATAGCTGTTTTAAAGCCTCGCTCTCACATGTCTCATCTTGATGTGGAGTGCAGTACTCCTTCCATCCCTGATGCACACTTTCATATTTAACTTCCTCTGCTTGAGTTAGCTAAAAAACATTAAGAGCATAAACTGTTTCATAGCCAGCTGCTGACAGAAATAAAGCAACCTTCTGAGGATTTCCTTTTCTATGGCATGCTTAACATGGTGATACAAAATGAAGCAGTGCTGCTCCTCTCTCCCTAAAAGAGCAGTTCATTTAGGATTTATAACTGAGCTCATCTTCCATGGTGTAATACTACTTTTTGTTAGTTCAGTTTACTCCTTATCCAATGAAATATTCATTAATCACTCCCAATGACCATGCCAAGGCCCCACTTTCTTCAAGGTCTGAGTTTCAATTCTTTTGCATTGCAGAACTATGGTACTTGCACACACGAGCATTAATGTGCAGTACTGTGTTATCATACATTAAATGCTCCTGATCGTGTTTCTATGTTTTTCAGTTCATGGCAGCTTGTCATACAAGAGCCTACCAAATACAATGCTTTTTGTTGCCTTTATTTAGGAGTAAGAAAACCGAAGCTACCTGGTGGCTTTTACACAATGTGATGTGGTTGCATCTCCATGTTCATCCTAGCATGTAAGGAACATTGCTTCCAGGAAAATGGCTCCCATTGTTGCTGAAAACATATGTAAAAGTCACTTCATGTATGGATTGCTTTGTTACTATTTTGTGAAATGAGATTCATAACCTGAATTCTGTTGCTATGTATAATAGACATATAGATGAGATTGCTGCTGGAATAATATGTAAGATGCTGGCCAGCCCTATAAACCAAGGCTTGAAAAACTCCAGAAAGTTTGCAAAGCTGAGGAGAGAGTTTCATTCCTTCAGGCATCTTCCAGTTCATCAGTCCAGTCTTCACCAGGATATATCTCCAGCACACTGGCCAAGAGCTGATAAGTTGCCAGTGTTTTTGAAAGCTTCATTTTTGGTGCTCAGAACAAGAAGTTTAAGAAAACCGCACCTTCAGCGGATGACACGGCCTCTTTTGAAGTCTGTCTCTATCATACTCTTCCCATGTGGACACAAAAACCCAGTAGCAGCTCCAAAGGATTTCTTGAAGTCCTGTCCTAAGAGGACCGCTCTGTTTTCATCTTCTTGTCTTGAATTTCCAGGGTTAGAACTGTGGCTTTCCAGCTATGTTCAGAGTGAATTAGACTGATTTCATGTGAACGTGTCTCTGATGTTTCATGGCCAAGCTATTTCAGTGTCAATTTAAATATGACCTCAGTGCTGGTAATGGTGTCTATTTAATGCTGCTACTTCCTCCTTGTGCCTATCTTTATAAAAAGGAACATCGCCCATGGTATTAAGATCAAAAAAGAGAAACTCTTTCTTATTGTCAGTAAAGAAACTTCCAAGTTCAGTAAGCAAATGAGTTGTTTGCATCCTGAAAGAGATTTTTCATGCACTGCCCCTCTTTCCCATTGCGCTGTTGCAAAAGCATGTTGCATCCACTCTTGGGATTTGGAACTCAGGCTAACAGCACACTTTTGCTAAACTAATTATAATTGAAACTTCTCTTCTACACCATTCAAATGTACAGTCATTTTCTAACACCTTTTGTTTTCTATGTCATTGTTTGGTCTCTGGCTCAGATGCATAATTTCCATTAAATGCGATGTGGGTTGAAAGCTTACATAGCGCACTGAAATTCACTGTGTTGCTCATTTATGGTAATTGCTCTTATTTGTGCTGTACAAAAAACATTTACAGAAAAGAATAAAGCCAGATTTATAGGTGGTGTAAGTCTGTGCTCAGAGAATTCATAGTAAAATCACAGTAAAATAAGATCTCAATAGATTAACTCCTCCATCATCTGTCCCAGGGTGGGATCAACCCTACTTATTTCTCCATATAACTTTGCCTAATTCCTCTTTAAAATCTCCCACAAATTTCTGTCCCCATGCAAGTTCACTTGACTTGTTCTTAAAACCTCAAGTGATGGAGCCTCTGCAACATGCCTGCAGCAACCTCTTCAGAGATTCTTGGTCACAGCTAGTGAAGCATTATCCCCAGTGTTTGTCCTAATTCTCCCTTATTTCAATTTAAACCCATTATTGTCAGTTCTGTTCCTACCATTGAAGCTTGTGAGCTCATATCACAGCAAATACCCTTCAGTATTTTAGGGTTATAATTGCCTTCAGTGTGGATCTTTTTTTACAAAGAAAAAGTATATAATAAGGCACCACATTTTCTCCATGAGTGCTTACTATCAAAAAGGAATGAGATACTGATATTCTGAGAGTGCCAGAACATGAAAAGACAGCAAGGTAGCATACTACATACTACCTCATATTGCTTCTCATTTAATTAAAAGTGCCATCCTGCAAACACTTGAGCAGCTTTATTCCTGTAAGCTGTAGACACATAAATATTGGCAACATTCATTTACAGAGATATCTTTCTTCCTTTTTAAAGATTAAGGGCTGTTCATAGGCTCCAGGCCTGATTTATAAACCCAAACAGTTGAAGTCTGAATTGATCCTCATATTTCTGTAGTGATATACTGGAAAAACAGCCTTTCCTTGAATTATTGCAGAAACAAAAAGGAGAATATACACACTTCTTCAAAAACCCATGAGTAATAGGTGACTAGGATGTGTCATTGGCCAGTTAATTCTGGAGATTTCATTGCCTGTTTTATTTTGGCATGTTACGCTGTCAAACAGTCTTCAAAATCTTCACATTTGAGATCTGATCCAAACATAAATTCTCTTTAATTAATGGTTCATTTCAGGAGCTTGTCAAAACTTAGGGTCCTACAATTTTAGTGACATTCAAGAGAATGTACACATATGTATACGCACATATATAGGAACATAGAATAGTTTGGGTTGGAAAGGACCTTAAGATCATCCAGTTCCAACATCCTGCCAGGGGCAGGGATAGCTCACATTAGACCATGTCACCCAAGGCTCTGTCTAACCTGGCCTTAAACACTGCCAGGGATGGAGCATTCATAGCTTCCTTGAACAAGCCATTCCAGCGCCTTACCGCCCTCACAGTAAAGAACTTCTTCCTTATATCTAACCTGAACTTCCCCTGTTTCAGTTTGAACTCATTACCCCTTGTCCTATCACTACAGTTCCTGATGAAGAGTCCTTCCCCCGCATCCTTGTAGCCCCCTTCAGATACTGGAAGCTGCTCTGAGGTCTCCACGCAGCTTCTCTTCTCCAGGCAGAACAG
>WYDI02015107.1:0-14442 GCA_009867235.2 Psittacus erithacus
TTGCCAGGCACAGAGGTGAGACTGACTGGTCTGTATTTCCCTGGGTCATCCATTTTCCCCTTCTTGAAAATGGGGGTCATATTTCCCTTTTTCCAGTCATTGGGAACTTCACCTGACTGCCATTACTTTTCAAATATAATGGACAGTGGCTTAGCAACTTCATTTGCCAGTTCCTTCAGGACCTGTGGATGAATTTCATCAGGTCCATGGACTTGTGCACATTCAGGATCTTTAGATGGTCTCGAACCACATCCTCTCCTACAGTGAGCCCAAGGTCTTTATCCTCACAGTCCCTGTGTCTGCCTTCCAAGACTTGGATGGTGTGGTCAGAGCAATTGCCAGTGAAGACTGAGGCAAGAAGTCATTAAGAGCCTCAGCCTTCTCCAAATCCAGGGTAGCCAGTTCTTCTGATAGCTTCTGGAGAAGGCCCATGTTGTCTCTAGTCTGTCTTTTATTTGCAGTGTTAACTACAGAATCCCTTCCTGTTACCTTTCACATCTCTAGCCAAGTTTAATTCTAACAGGGCCTTAGCTTACCTAACCTGGTCCCTACCTTCCCAGACAACATCGCTGTATTCTTCCCAGGCCACCTGTCCTTGTTTCCACCTTTTATGAGCCTCTTTTTTCCCTCGAAGTTGTCTCAGCAGCTCCTTATTCGTCCAAGGAGGTCTCCTGGCCCTCCTGCTGCACTTCCTTCTAGTTGGGACACAACACTTCTGACCTTGTAGCAGATGATCCTTGAATATCGACCAACAGCCTTGGGCCCCCCTGCCCTCTAGGTCTATATCCCATGGAACCTTAGTAAGCAGGTTCCTGAAGGGGCCAAAGTCTGCTCTCTTGAAGTCCAGGGCAGTGAGCTTGCTGCACGCTCTCCTCACTGTCCTGAGGATCTTGAACTTGACCATCTCATGATCATTACAACCAAGGCAGCCCTGGGGCATCACATTTCCAACCAGCCTTTCCCTGTTCGTGAGCTTGAGGTGAAGCTCCTTCCTTGTTGGCTCTTCTATTACTTGCAGAAGGAAGCTGCCTTCCACACAATCGAGGAACTTCCCGGATTGCTTGTGCAGGGCTGTACCATCCCTCCAACAGATATCAGGGTGGCTGAAGTCCCCCATGAGGACAAGGGCCTGTGAGCGTGAGGCTGCTCCTATCTGCCTATAGAGTGCTTCATCCACAGAGTCCTCTTGATCAGGCAGTCTGTAACAGATCCTCACAGTAACGTCTGCCATCTCTGTTCTCCCTTTACCCCTGACCCACAAACAACTCTCTGTTGACTGATCACCCGTCCTCAGAGAGAGTTCCGTACTCTCCAGCCTATCCCTAACATAAATAGCAACTCCCCCTCCCCATCTGCCGGGCCTGTCTTCCATTACTGATGGAATTCTGGAATTGAGACAACATAAATCACTTCATGTGCTTGCAACAGTAACTGGAAACATCACACACCGAAAATGTGAAGTTTTGATGCAGAATAGGTTTCTCAATGCTTTCTGATCATTTTATCTTCTGCCAAGGATTTCTGCTTTAGGTTTGAAATCTCATGAGGTAGCTAGGTGTGAAAAAGTGGTCTGTGTTAGGAAAAATTTTGGGCACATTAAAGCAGGCTTGAGACATCCCTTACTTAAAACAAGGAAACAAAGAAATAAAACATATCCCTTCATAAATGCAAAAGAAATTTTCTGACCCTGTCCAGATGGAGCAACCTCCTTATATTGCAGAAGTCCTTCTGGATGGTGAACTTGGTATTGCTATTGCCAGCAATTTTACATTGTTAGTCTTCAGACTTTCAGGTTTCTGAATTTAAAAGTGAACAAAAAAGGTTTGTAATGACTCTAACAATGCTTGTCCAACGTAAGCATATCTTGCCAAATATTTGATTTCGATTTGCATAGGTACTTGACCTCTGAGTTTGTGTGAAGGTTACAGTTACAATACTGAAATAAAATGTTTTCAAGTTGTTCTGGATTACCACAGTCTTACCTTTCACTGCTGTTCCATGGTTGGAACCTGTAACCTTCACTACTGAAATACTGAATAACACACAAGTTGAAAGTTTTTCTGAAAAACATATTTTATAGGGTACTGCAGTTTATGATTTAAAATACAAGTTTTGTAGCTACAGAGCAAATTTTCAGTGAAGATCATTTTCCACTTGAAAACCAGGCAAAACTAAAGAAACACCCCGAGGCCCCCACACCTCCCTAGTTTGCACTACTTATTCACAATCTCCTTTAACAAAGAAGGAAAAGGCATATAGGAAATGTCAAAACAGTATGTTGTAAAAAGATGTGAGTGTAAATTGTGATTTTCATCCTTACCTACATAGCTATTTGTAGCTACAATGATATATTCTGATGGAAGATGACTTAAAAGTGTCTTGTCTTTTTTTTTCATGTCTTCAATGAGAGTTACTTTGCTTTCTGGAGCTTACTGTAACATGACTTCTTACACCACCTTTGGTCTTCAGGCAAGGATTATTTTATCAGTTTTTTTACTTTAGCAAACATTTATTAAGACTGTAATTTCAGAAGTTCACTTGGAGAAGTTTCTTCAAACTCTGTCACTTGGGAGGCAAGGGAGGGGAGAAAAAGAGTAGCAGTAGAAATCGCAGCAACTAAGTACTCAGTCATTAGCAGTAATATTAGTAAGCTCAAGAAACTACCTCACTGTCTCCTTGCCTTTGATGCTTTCCATTTTTGCAACATTACTTTTTGCATGTGTGTGTTGAAAGTCGAGCATTCATCTAAACATTCCAATTCTTATTAATTAAGGTAGTGGTTGGCAGGTCACAGGTTCATTGCTTTATGCTGGTTTTAACAGCCAATGTATTCAAGCAGAAACCATTCTGCACATCATGCAAAATTAAATAAACATTAGTCAGTGACAGAGTCCTGGGCAACAGTCATTGCTGCCAAGATGTTCTGTGCGATCTGAAGATAGCCTCTGAAATGTCCATGTTTTTAATTTTCCTTTGATACTCAAATGTGGTCTAGCAAAACTCACTTGTCATATCACATGCATGGTCCCAACACATACAAAAACTTACCTAAATCCTTGTTTGCATGCTGGACATGCAAGAGGTGGTTTCCTCTGGAATTGAGTTCTAAGTATTTTAGAATAACAATAAACAGTGTTGGAAATCTTACAAATTAAATGACAACTCTTAACTAGTTACTAAAATAATTCTTCCAATTAGGAAATCTTGGAGTTTAAATCCTGAGGGTCTACAGCTGCTGCAAATGCACTTATGCTTGTCTTCTTTTCTTAGATAATATGCAGTTGGGTAGCTTACTATATTTAGTCGTAAATGAATATAATAACTGAAGTAAAGCGATCCTTAGGTATGTTTCCAGTAAAGTATGCTTGGGCTGGATGTAGAGGAAAGGTGCTGTAAGATGGTTGCAAGCTACCCCTAACCAGGCTGCACCCTGTCAACCTGCATCTCTTATTTTTCTTCCTTACAAATTTAGCTTTCCAAAGTCCTGATCACACCTAACCAGTGGATGTATATTACCTTTTAAACCTCAGAGCTGTGGACTTGTTCTGACAAGCACAGTACAGAAAGTCCTGCTTCCTTGCACTCCATTCAGACGTTTGTGTGATAAGTAAGCCACCTAAGACAAACCAAGGAAAAGGTTCAAGTTTTAGAGATGGCCAGACACCACGTAAACCCATGAAACTCTTGCTGAAACACAAAGGGTGGTGATGGAGTTTTACTGGCTTCTTTCCCTCCTTCAGGGAAGTACCTTCATGACCTATGCTCTGTTTCAGAAGTCTAATATAATTCCTTTTTAAAAATGCTAGTGAAACTATCATGCATTTAGGTGCATGAAGGTAAGTGAATTAGATGGATTTAGCTGCATTAAGAACATCTGATAATAAGAAAATAACTGAGAAGCTTGAGGTTTTTTTATCATGAAATGTGAGACATTGTGATCTTGTGGGTTTTTTTATCATGAAATGTGAGACATTGTGAGCTTGTGCTCTTAACTAGGACCTTCCAATGTATTTTACCAGCTTAGCTACAGCTTTTCTGTGAAATATGCACCTTACAGGTCTTTGTCTATCAGCTATGGAAAATGTCGGTCTGAATTGTCTTGCTGTTTTTTATGTACACTTTTTTAAAGTATCAACACGTATTATTGAAGATAATTTGTTTACTATTCTCATTTTCAGTTTAAAAGTCAGGATCTGCAAGTATCCTTGTGGATATGAGAAAAGAGTACCGGGTGGAAAAGAGGTATGACGATAGATCACTCTTGTTATCTCAGCATGAGATGGACTAGGATAACATTGGCACTAGGAGAACATTTTTTTACTACTGGTTTAATCACTTTTAAGCTGGATGCATTGCTCAGTAAATTGATACTTGGACCCTACTTAAGCTGCAGCTCTAGACTGAACAGATCCATCTCTCGTATGTTTTCTCTTCCTGTCATTACCACTAAAGAGAATAAACTCCTCTGTTTCCCAGTATTGGGGAAACAGGAAATACGCACCTTTGCAGTGTTCCCTCTGAGCTTCACAGTAAGACACTAATTCTTTCATGATTGCTTAGAGCACTAGGGTAAACTCTTTTCATCCCCACAGCAGTCTGCTATGCTGTACAAATAAAGTACACTGTCCACCTACAGTAACCAGGACATGACCTAACTGCAGCAGGGGGAGCTTGGTAACCCTCTCCCCCTCCCCCAGTCTGATAATAAACACTACTTCTTCGTGCTCTGATGTCTTTACTAGTGAAACTAGTTGTCAGAATAGGCTTAGGGAGTCAGCATTTACGAGATGATTTTAAGAACAGCCTAAGTAGTGTATGTGCAGCAGCCGAAAAGCCAACATGCGGTGTAGTCTGTCGGGATCAGAGCACTATGTCGCATGACAAACGCCTGGAGTGACTGGGCAGCAGCGTGACCCCAATATAAGCAGCGCCCCGCTGGCTGCTGGGATGGAGCAGCCCTTGCGGTTGTGCGGGAGCTCCTCGGTCCCACCGCAGGGCTCGGGTCCCTTTGCGCTGCGGCCGGGAGAGGGCAGCGCTCTCCTCCGAAAGGCGCAGCGAGCCGGTGCTCCCCCTCCCGGGGCCGGAGCGCCGTCGGGGCTGCACAAAGCTCCCCGCGGAGGTCCTGCCTTCTTCCCACATTCCCCGGTCCCTTCGAGGAAGCGCCGCTGCCGGTGCGGAGTGCTGCCACTCGCGGCTGCCTCGGTCTCCGCTGGGGACGTGTTGCCCTCGGAGCCGCTCCCCGGGAGCCAGCACCAGCCTCCCGCTGCGCAGGGCCATCACTGCGCCGCTTTGTTCCGTCGCCCCGCAGCTGCCGGGAACCAGAGGCGGTGCATCCGCAGGGCTGACCGCGCCCCGCCGGGTTCCCTCCAGCAGGCATGGCCCCGGCGGCTCTGCATTGCCGCCTGCTCCCCGGCAGCGCGGCGGAGGCACCGGGAGGCTCCGCGTAGGTAAGGCAGCCGCTGCCCGCGGGTTGGAGCGGCGAGCCCGGTCCGCGGCATCTGCTGAGCTGCAGCTCCCGACCCCGCGGGGCGGGTGAGCGCCGGTGTCGGTGAGCCGTGCTGGGGGCGGCGGGTTGCCCTCTGCGTTCCAGAGAGGGCGACGTCCAGCCCTGGGTTGCTGCAACTACGGCGACATCGACGTTGTTCTGCCGGCTGAAGCGCGGTTCGCGCACCGCAGTGAGCGTTCGAGCTCCTCTGGTGTCCGGAGAGAACGTTTCCCATGGGCTGTCAGTTGCCTTCTGAGTCCTTGAAGTTGGGAGACGGAGGACTTTTTTAACTTTTTTTTTATATATGTATACATATATATATATGTATAGTCTTGTTTGTTCATTATGTTGCTGCAAGAGACACTCGTTTTTTCAGTTCTCATTGCGAAATGGACATGGTATTTGATTTGAATCATGATTGTTTGCCTTTTTCAGCTGGAGGAAAGTAAGTTTTTGACTTGCTTTAACTTCTTTAACAACCGAAAAAGGTGAAGAAAATGACAACTTTTCTGGCAGTAAAGTTCTGAGAAACAACTTTCAGAGCAGTTCTTGATAGTGTTTTATTGAGACGGTGGTGTGTGCAGCTGAGAATTGTGCCAGTTTTCAACCTGCACAGTGATTCTTATATAGAAAAAAAGTCCCAAAATCCGTCTTAGTTTTTCATGGACTTTCTCCTGCCTCTGTATTTGGTCCTATGCAAAAATCGTGTTAGTTATTCTTGTAAGTCATTTTAAGGCACATGGATGTGATGGAAAGCCTTAACATGTAATACAAGTTTTTTCTTTTGTAGAGGTAGCTTGCTCTCTCCACACTTTGTGGGAATGGATTTCAGGAGCCATTTGAATCAGGCAGATTTTCCACATAGGTGAAAAAAATGAGCTCTGTTCTGTGACCCCTTGTGTCCTGAAGAATTAACAGGATAAAATCTGGTGAAAAGATTTGAGTACTTAAGTGCTTTTCTTTTTCCAAAAGGGTATTTGAATATCAAGTGCAACAAAGTGATTGTGTAGATGCATCTTAATAATAACCTACCAGGAAACTCATCTGGCCGTCTCAGTTGACCTATGAATTAGGCATTTCTGCCAACATTTTGTTACGTAGTATCAGGGAGGAGTATTCCTTTTCTCAATCTGAAACTGCCGCTGTTACTCAGAAGTTCCCATTGTCTCCCCTGAGAATAGCTCCTTTGTGGGGCAGTTTCAGAAGGGTATGGTGTCTGAAATGGTCTGACATTCTTTTGATCTGAATAACACATTGAAGGAGAATTTACACCAGGATATAGGAAGGATAGCCTATGACTAATACAGTGACTCAGATGATCCAGTTCCAGTTTTTGGCTTTGCCAGCCAAAAAACAGCTCTCTTCATGGACAAACATCAGTCAGTAGGCACCCGCACAGCTCAGTTTACCATTTATAGGTGGGGGATATGGTAATCTGGTAATCTCAGGTTGGGAACATACATTCTTTCTACCTTCTACAGTTAAGTGGTTTAGGTTCTAAGGCACTTCCTAGAAGTGCAAGCAGAATTTGTAAAACTATGCATGTCTTTGCCCAAGCACTGAAGCTATGTTTTAGTCTTTCTTTGCACCAGGAGTTTCTATACCTTTTGACTGGAGCACTCCTTTTTTCTTTTTTCTATTAGCTTGAATTACTAATGTATTAGTTACATCTGCAGCATCTTCTCACCTCCTGTCTCAGGAATGCTTTTAGGATTTTTCTCAATGTTGTCTGCTTCAAAATTAACAGAATTCTCAAAAATGTACAGATTTTCCTGCTGATTAGTTGAGCTGTGTGGATTCTACCTTTCAGGCTTAGCATTATTAAGACAAGCAGGTACTGCTGAACTACAGTAATAATTAGAAGAGATCTGTAAGGTGGAATGGTGCCCAAACTGGGGAGAAGTAAATTCTAAAAGCCATTAAAAAATGCATTATTAGAAAGCTAGTATCTTGGTCAAAGCAGACATTAAAAGGAGTAAGAGAGGAGAGACAGGTGTCTGGCAATAGTAGCAGACAGATTTTATTTTGTTTTGGTGACATTACATATCCAGTTGGTTTTCTTCTTGTCTTTCAGTAGTGTGTAACCCATGTTTCACATCTCCGGGGTGTCCAAAATCTAGAGCCCTATTTTATTTTTAGTTGAAATGAAAATGGTACTTTAAGAATGTTAATACCGGAATGCATAAAGAGTAGATTTTGCCAACTTCTGGAACAGACTTCTGTTTAAGAGGCATTTTTCTAGAGTTGTTTTTGCATTTTAAAATTATTTTTTTAAAAGGCTAAAAGTGTGACCCTTTTTTGGAGACTCTTCAAATATTTTCCTTGCTTAGGAGGAAAAAATGGCTGTGGCTTTAACAAATTAAAGAAATATGGCAGCCATTTTTTTGGAGGAAGATTTAAGTTTGTTTTTGTCTCAAAATGTTGAAAAAGAGCTATTTTAAAAGGTGTTTAGCTACATTTCTTCTGTTCACTTGCTTCAGGAGCAACTAATGTATAGTGAAGTAATCAACACTAGTGCAAGCCTCTTCATTATAAATTTAATAGGCAAGGGTTTATTTTACCTGTCAGTTTGAATACTGTTAGAAGACAGTAAATGAATGTGCTTGCAAAGCTGCTAGCATTGCTGAGGGTTTTGGTTTGTCCCCTCCCTGTCCCCCATGCTCTAGATGTTCAGGAGAGCCACATGTGAAAATGAAAGATCAGAAACCTTGGCTGCAACAGGTTAAAATTCTGACTTGGGAACCTAGTATTTACTACAGGTGTATTTTCAGCTTGCTACATTTTTCTTTTCATTTAATTCTTCCAAGGTCTCTTAATCCTGTCCAGAGCAAGGATCTGCATGTAAAAGAACGTTCCATACCATGTTTAGCCAGATCCTTGCGCAGTGCAGTTTCTGGTGCTTGGGAAGCTGTGAGTGAGCTTTAGGTGTACATATGTAATGTAACTCAGATGGAATCTCAGTTCGAAAATATAGTCTTGTTCAGTTGCCGTGCTTGTTGAGAGAAAGCAGTGGAATGAATATTGTTAATGGAAACTGGCTGATCTGTGAGCACCGCGCTGGAATCCCACTGGTTTTGAAAAGTATTAAGATCTGGGAAGTATAAAACCAGTATGTACGATAATTTGTATCCATCTTAAAAGCTGTCCTGTGCCTTGATGTAGCACCTACCTCCTACAGACTATAGCCTGGTAAAAAAGTAATAGAACAGTGATAGTGGTGATTTGTAGCTCAGTGATCCAGTGGATGAGAGTGCAGTAGAAGATTACTTAATATGCATGTGCTCCTAGACTTTTACAATGCACAAGAGATTTTGCTTAGACAAAGATACTAGATTTTAAAGCATCACTAATGATGCTCTGGGGATTCCTGCCTATCTTCCAGTGGCCTCTGGGTGGATGCATCCTTGCTTTCATGTCACTGTAGCAGATCAGAAGTAAAGATTTAATGTGCTTGTGCTGATGGTGGTAATAAGACTGTAATTCTCACTGTTTTATAGATATGAGTTTTAATGCATCCATCACCAAAAAGGAATCTAATTAAAGAAACAAGAATTGAATTCCAAGGTTCCTGCAGAGCATCACTGGGAGCTTATTTACATAGCTTGGCATGTTCAGTTAGTTGCTTTACAGTGTATGAAGCAGCAGTTGTGGTCCGTGGCACAGAGGTGTGGGATTGTGATCTGAATGAAAAATAAAGGAAGCAGGGTCTAAAGACCTCGTGTTTTGTTATCTTTGAACTGATACATAGAAGAGAAGTATGAAATATGTATTTTATATCACTGCTCTTGCTTTGCAGGCATTTGCATGGCAGTGGTCTGATGCTGCTTAATGAGCCATGGAAGATGTTTATGGCAGCAGCAGAGCCCTAAGTTCAGTGAAGTCATACCAGTGGCTGCTTGGGTCACAGAACGGAATGAAAGTCCCTCTTCACCTTCTGTGTTTTTCACCTAGAGTTCTGTGCTTCATTTACAGGGAAGAGGAGAAAGGTTGCTGTAGGGTATGGAAGTGTCCTTTTGTGTTCAGGAAAATGCTGACGATACACAGTATCAGGTGGGAGGACAGCCAGACAGTAGTCAAATTGTGGGCTGAAGGGTCACCTTGTCAATCAACGGAAATACCTTTCTGCTGAGATTTAGATAATGCTTTCCCTTACCTAATTTCTTTGCTGTGTACAGAGTTTTTGATAACTGATGTCTTTTCCATTAAAATGTAGTTAGGTCATTACCCAATGTTTTTTTTTTCCATTGGTTTATTTCTTATTGGGGTCACTCTACCATGTTTTGATAATTGGGAAAACCATGCAATAAAATGCTAAAATTTCTAATGTTGAAAGAGATTGGATATATGACAGTCCTTTAATTGACAGCCAGTAAATAAAATACTGGGTGAGGAAAAGTGTTGGAGGGATTATTGAAATAGATTATCGGTGGTAAAGCCAAAATACTTGTTGATGTTCATATCAATAACTTGAGTTGATCAGGAGACTGGCAATAGCGTTTGTCACTAGATTTAAGGGGAGATTGTAGATTGAAAAAGAAAAAAAAAAGTTAAAGAAAACCATTTTCAAGATTTTTTTTGTTCTTTTTTGTATATTTACCTCTACTTGACTGAAATCTGCAAGTTTCTCCAGTTTTGCAAGTTTCTTCAGAAACCTGCTCATCTATTGCAGCATATCACAATAGATGTTTTCATTAAATTTACTTCTAAACTGGATGCTGGAAAAAGGGTTTCTTTTTTCTGTGTATAGATGCATCCTGCTACTGCTGAGGCTAGTGTGAGCTCAGTGTTTGTGAGCAATGCCTGAAACTGGACCTGTTTGTCTGTTAGATGCCTGTCCTGCTGGTTTCTGTGTCAGAGGCACAGATGTCAGAGGGAGAGATCAGGTGTTGCTATGTGAAATGATGGGTTTTCATAGCGCTAGGCAGCCTCCCCTTGCGTGGGACTGCTCCTCAGCACCTGAGAGTGGTTGTCTATGTGGCACCACTTGGCCACCAGGCCCCTGCATTTCAGGGAGCTGAGCATCTCTTTGCCATACAGAGGAGGTGAGTGGTAGGTTCCATGTAGTATCTCCTTCAGTGCCTTTCTCTGAAACAGAGGTTGCACAGGAACTGCTCTGTAGCCAGAGCTGAGTGTTTTCCTCCCTGTGTGCATCCTCTTCTTCTTCCTGCCCCTCCCAGCCACTTCCAGCATCCAAGCTGTTACTGTAGACCCCAAAGTCATTCATGTAAAGCTTATTTTTAAAGAACGAGCAGTCTTGCAAGTGTGAGAAAAGCAGTGCTTAGTGCTGTATGTTGACATTCATTGGTTTTTCTGCAGGAAGCAAAAAGAGTACCATTAGATACACCTTTGTATCCAGTGAACACCATTAAATTGTTTGTCAGGGCAGTGTGTGTCAAAAGTAATGACCCTATTTCAGTGTGGTTCTACTCAGTGCTGTGTGGAAAACACTGGTTGCGTATGATAAGCTAAATCTTGAGGTTATTTATCCATTCTGAGTTAGGTACTTACCATTTCCAAAAGCACAAGCTCCCAGTGGATCCAGTGTGAAACAAGCAAGGGGTTAAGGGAACTGAAGTCAGGATGGATCATCTCTCCAATGAGTTGTGTTTGTATTACCCAATACACAAGAAGCTTATTGTACTGGTGGTACAATGGTAATCCCCCAAAGGAAGGGCTAAATTATGCCTTCTTGCATACCCTTGAAAAAGTATAAGTAGACTAGACTGGGTACCAGCCATTTACCTTTCTCATTCTTGCAGAGGAGGAAGATGTTGAGATATGTCTCTTGAGGCTCTGGAGGTCAAGATAATCATATGACAGAAGTAACAAGAAGTAGGTCTTATTGTGTTGGTGTGGCATAATAATTTGAATGCGCTCATACTTTCTTGCAAATGAGATGGTAGAGTTTAGTTTCAATGTGTTGCTTTAAAGAGGGAGAACTATTGCGGGTGAAAGGATTATATACAGCAGAATAGAGTGATGGTATAAAACAGCTGGCTGGTGTATCTGTCACTGCAGCCAGCCATTAAGGGATGCCCTGTACAAAGTCTGTGTGGCAGTAATTGTAAGTTGGTGACAGGTTTGGGACAGAAGTTAATGTGCTTCATCTGTTCTGTAAGGTGACTTTTTTAAAAATTCCACCTTGAAATACTCCTTGTGGAATTAATGCTATATTTTCTTAATTTCTCTTGTGGCTCTCTTATCTTCTGTAGAAATAGGACTGTGCTTCCCATGCTGCTGTCTTTAAGGTTGGGATCAGGATGCTGCTGCTGGAAACTGCAGAGCTTAGTCAAAGTGAGATGCCCTGAAGTCAACTGTGAGACACCTCCTCTCTGCAGAAAATAAGAAACCCTCTCTCTGAGTCTCACTGCTGACTAGGGTGGCTGGATTAGTGTTTGTCTTGATAGCCTTTTATTACAATAAGAAGTGTTTGGGTTTTTCTGACTGAACGTTTGTGGCCAGTGATTTTGTAAAGGGTTCTGCTGCCTTTTTTTAAATTAACAGTCAAAACACAAGAATGTAGGTACTTATGAATGTAGATTAATTGTTGGGCAGCAGGAGATGAGTATTAGCAAACTTGTGTTTTTGAAGGAGGGTGTTTTGGGGTGGTAGGTGGATCATTTTTTGTTTTGATTGAAGCTGTACATATAATTTCTGCAGTTTGTAGGCTGGTAACTTCTCAAATCCTATCTGACTCATATAAAACTGTACCTATGAATTAATAAGCAATGGACTGCACAACTGTGTTGTTCTTGGAAACTGTTCAGCTGTGAAAACAAGGCCGCTTCTGAACTAAGACAACCTCCTCTTAAGATAGGCTTTTTGTTGGAGCCTGTTTCAGCAAGTAGAAGACTTGTATGTAGTTGTTGTGCCCGCCTTACTGTTGTGAAGATGTGGAGTTGCTTCTGCTATGCTTTTCTCATTTGACAGGAATACCATTTTTAAAATATGAATTTTGAAGATGTAGTGAGTTTGAAATATAGCAATAGGAATCATCGTTGCTATGATGACCAAAATTACAGTAATTTCAGTGATGACTTGCATCAGTAGCTTGCTGTTCAGGGTAGTTAAGGCAACCTGCCTTGGTGATATTTTCTATGAAGTTCCCAGAAAAACAGCACTAGGCACTTGGGATATTGGTGTGGAGTAAAAGTTGCTACGACTAAATCTTGAGGTCAGTTTTTTGCCTCTAGAGATAGAAAATGCTGCAATTCCCACTACTTCATTTGCTGCAACTATGAAATATCTCTGCCTGACCTGTTTTGTTTACTGTGTCTATTGTGTGAAAAGCACACAGCATATTAGCAAAGATCCCTCCTCCAGCCTTCCATAAGTGTCATTATACCAGTGTTTCCTCATTCTGGGGAAATTTGGGGCAGCTGGGTAGCTGATAAGCTTGGTATTTCTCCCCCTTTCCCCTGCCTCTAATTCTGGAAGATGTCAACTTACTTTGCAGACATGAATGAGGTATAATGATATGAATGCCTTCTGAAGGGTGTGTAATAATTCCACTGGTTTATTCTGTTTCTAGATACTGTGACAATGGAGTTGAGCTGCACTGAAGTACCTCTTTATGTAAGTTCTACAACACTAGGCTTCTGCCCAGGGAGCTGCTTTCTTTTGGGTAGTGGCTCTTTCAAAAGCAGAGTGAATGAAATCAAAACCTATTCTCTGGCTGTCTGAGACCACAGGCTGTTCAATGTTGCTGTCTGAGGCAGGCATATATGGGGATGACGGTTTTCAGTACTTTGGCTCAGTTCTCTGATGTAAGTTTAACCTTATTTCCCCTTTATGATCATTGTTTTATTCTCCTTCAATAGTCTTAATAGCAGTTTTCAAAAGCAGAGTTACTGCCTATGAAGAGACACCACTTACTCTCTCCCACAATTTACAGCTGGTTTTTTCCCTATAAAATTCCAAAATACCATTGTCTCAACTTCCTCAGAGCAGAAAATTGTATATCACAAAATGAGTAACTTGAAGTTTGTACTCAAATGGATTGTTTTTCTGAAAGAGCTGAAACGGTTGGTTAAATAGGTTAACTCAGAGTTAAAAAGCAGGTAGTAACAGGAGTGAGGACATGCATTAGATAACTTACTTGGTGCCTTTGGTGGGATGTGAGTAGGGGGATTAAAACTTAGGCAATCTAATAATTATTATTAATAAATCATGGTTGTCTTTTTTTTTTGCTTCTTCTACCGTTATTTTCAATGAGAGTGGTAGTAGCAGGGGGTGTGTGAATGTTAATGTTTGGGAAAGTAGTGGGAGACACTGAAAGTTTTCAAAAGGGTGGTAAAAGGTGAAACAAAGACAAAACCAAAACTATTACCTACATATTGTGATGAGGTGGGGATGGAAATGGAAGAGTACAAATAATTTGTACCCTGGGATACTGAAGGAACATAGGATTGCTAATGCACCAGCAGGAGTTTGCATTATATCTGTCAGCTTGGGAGTGGAAACCGCCAGCTGGCAAAAATTAAATGCGGCATCTTTAAAGGTGGTGTGTATGTGTGTGTGTGTTTGGGGAGGGGGAGGAAGGGAAGAATGGAATTTGTGAGGTCTGTTTGTGTGGTTTACGGTTTTAAGAAGAAAGAATAATAAAGGACATAGTACTGATTGATGAAATTCAACATGGTTTTGTCATAGGCAGTTGCATCAGGCTGATCCGATATCTTCCTGTGATAACTGACCCTTAGATAAGAGCAGTACAAGACACTTCATCCAAGTTGTTGCAAATTAAACATTGATACTGTGTCTCACAGGAAATTCTTACAGGAGGAAGTTGTGAATGCTCCATCCCTGGCGGTGTTCAAGGCCTGGCTGGACAGAGCCTTGGGTGACGTGGTCTCGTGTGAAGTGTTGTCGTGGTTTAAGGCCTGCCACGCAGCCCACTCACTGCCCCCCCCCCCCCCCCCCGCCCCCCGGGGGGGGGGGGAGAGGAGTGAAAAAATACA
>WYDI02015109.1:0-12100 GCA_009867235.2 Psittacus erithacus
TAACTAGTTCATGTAAACTTTTAGGCTTAGCCACTTATGTGATGACGGGTGTGCATAAATTAGTGGAATAAGGTATACAAGCTGCACCAACTGGCAATAAAGTGGAACTTGCTTATCACTCATATTGGGTCGTCGCTTGATTCCCCTCGCCGTCGCCTGCAACACTGATGAGGTAGATTCTAACACGCCATGCAAGTGTTTGCTTTTGGTTTCTACTAAAAAGGTCAGCCAAAGTAGTTATATCAAATACATCTTTGCTTTACATTAAAGGACAGGATTCTCAGGCACCTAGAAGTAAAGTTTTATGGACCAATAATTAATATTTTTTTTTTCCTTTTCATAGATCTCCACAGTTCTTTGAAGCTGGATGTTTAAAATTCAAACCAAATAGTTCACCCATCAGCAAGTCATACACAGACAATTAAAATGCCTTTTAATTTTAGTGGAGTTTTGCTGACTACTTTGAAAAATTGGTCAAGTTTGAAAATTTTGTGTAAAGAATAAGAAGAATGTAGACTGTAATATTACTCTGCCAGTCAGTGAAAGAGCTTTTACAGTTCACAAACATTCTATTCATATTACTATATATAAGCAAACAAAAATATTTGGTTTGTATTTTATCCCTTAGAAAGTATTATTTGAATATCTGTCCAATGTTAACATAGACTTTACGTTTGCAAGATTAAATTATGTATCCTTCATTTCCATTTATATTTCCTTATTTCTAGAAAGTCTGTAGAACATCACTATCTAATACACGCTGGTTTTATTTTGATAACCTAAGCATTCTTTACAGTACATTGACAGGAACTCTGAGGAAGGTACAGAGTTCATAATGCAATTACACCTAAGTTATGCTTTTTCTTATGTGTAAGTCCAATTTAATTCATAGACCAAATGCTTAATTAAATGACAAAGATGAATTACAACATATATTAACTATAATAGGTCTTGTTTCTGAACAATAAACTGTGAAATTAGAAAAGGAAGAAGTTATTCATTCTATTAGTAATGAAAAAAGAAGAATAAGTAAGATGCTTTTTATTAACTTTATCCTGTTCTATTGACATCATCTTGTATGGAGAAGATTTCTGTTTCTACTTGACCATTTGATTTATACAGTATGCTTTAAAATACCACTAACGAAGAACACCACTACTTTCATTTAGCAAAGGTAAAACATTTCATCCATTTGACGGCTTTTAATTTTTATTTGAATTTTGTACTTGAGAATCAACTGTATTCAGTGTTTGAGAAATCACATTTCATACATATGCTATGCTTCTTCATACTATATAGGTACAATTTTTGTAAAGCCCCTTTATATTGTCAGCAACAAAGAGTTACACCAAAGGAAGATGGGTAGAAAATCAGAAAAAAGGCTAGGAGAGACCTTAATCTCATTAAAAAAAAAAAAAAAAAAAAAAAATTAAGTTTTTACAGAGCAATTCATTGCTGCTTTTCCTGTGTGCTCAATTGCAAAATACTGTTTTCTTTGTTCCTTCTCTTAATACTTACATATATATAGAGTTACTTCTTTTTAACTTGCTATTCCTTGTTAGTTGTTTCTGATTTTATGCTGTACTCTACTGCTTCTGCTTCTGCTGTATTCTACTGATTCTGATATAATACTTCCATGTAACTATAGAGAGTTACTTCTTTTTAACTTGCTATTCCTTGCTAGTTGTTTCTGATTTTATGCTCTATTCTACTGATTCTGCCCACGTATACATTTTTATATTTATTATAATGTACTATGCCCATTTTCACATTCTACACACTTTCTTTTTGTGTTAGAGATCAATGAAGAAAAAGCTCATGAATGAGCAAGTTGGGTTTTACTGCACATCCTATTATTTCTCTGCAGAAGCATAACTTTTGAATTTTGGTTGTGTGGATTTGCTTCACTGCTTTAGTCCTTCAGACTTTATTCTGATAAGACCTGGACTCTGGATATATTGAAGGATGCTATAGTGAAGTTCAGTGTCATTACTTTATTGCTCTTCCCCCCATTTTTTTCATAATCATGAACTCACCCAGTTCCTGATCACGTTACCCAAGATGCCTTTTACCCTCCCACTCTCCACAAATTCCTCTGTGTTTACAAAGCCTAGAAGCACTCTGTTGTGAAGCTCTCTTCACAACAAAATTCAGGAAGTTGCTGCAAAGATTTCACCGTTTTAAAGATTTTAATTTCTGTAACTCAGGTTTCTCATTAGATATTCACCACTGCCACTAATTCCTTGCTTCTAACAGCCCCACTATCTGGTCACAAACCCCCTCATTAAGCCCCCTGGTAAGTACCTCTAATAAAAGTCCACCATGACTAAATGCTTGCTTATATCTATTTTATTACTGACAGACTCTTTCAACAGATATATTTTCCTATGTTCCTTATAAATCTGAGAACATGGACATGCATCTTTCACATGTAGAGCAACACTTCCTCTCTTTTCTATGTGTCTCTACTGAAAAACACAACCAAAATCTGTATCAATATTACTGCCGTGAGAATTATCACAAGCCTCTGTTACATCAAGCAAGTTACAAGTTAAGCTTGTAACTTTTCTATATTAAGAATGTCAGCTTGTTTCTCTTCCATCTTTACAGCAGATGCACGTGCACACAGACAGCTTCTCCCCAAACTGCTACTTCCTCATCATGTGTGTGTCCCTGCTGGCTGAAATTTCCTTGAAATTAAGAGAATTTTGGAACTTTCTGGATTGGGACAAAAGAAGGGAAAAGATCTGAATTAAAGCAACAATCTATAGAAAATTATGACACTGCAGGTATTTCATTCGAAATATGCTTGGCTCCTGAGGATTCAATGAATGTATAATGCCTGCGTCAGGTGCTTCTTACAGCACAAAAAAATAAGAGAGGAAAGGAAGTGTGGCCTTACATATATCTGAAAATTTAAAGATTAATAAAAAAACCCTACATAGGTTCAATGCAGGTTTGGATGAAAAACAGGAAGAGTAATGGATCAACGAGGATGTTCTACATACAACTGAAAGAGACAGGACTTCAAAATGAAGAAGGTTTAACTCAGATACCTATGTTGAGTTTGTGAAACAAATCTACAAAATGCAAAAATAAAAGTTACTGCACACAGTACTTGGTCTATAGCTAATGCAACTTTTTGAGGAAGCTAAATTAAGTCTAAGAGAAAGAAAAATATACAGGTTACTTGCCTAGAGTCTGATTACTGACATAGGTTATAATTTCAGTAATCAAAGCACCTGTCAAGGTACTCTGTCAGAAGAATGAAAATTGTTCATGAAAATGCATGTATTTATTTATTTATTTATTTATTTATTTATTAGCAATGGAACACACAGAAGGGAGGAACTTTTGGTTTAGATATCCCATGGGTGCTGCAGTCCTGCGACCATCAACTCATTCAGCTGTGGCTCCATCCCCTTGGTGCTGACTCCTGCTAAAGGGAGTGGTACATACTGCTGCAATGAAGTCATTTCACTCTGCTGGGTATTGCTCATCTAAACTTGAGGATTAATGACCCGACGGACTATCATGCAACAGAAAGGACAGAGAGATTTTGCACATGGTGGGCTAGTGGTGCTCTCAGGGATGTGCACCGCAAGGACGTATGAGCGCCTTCACACCCAACAGACTTCAGTTGAGCGTCACAGAGAAATTGATAGATCTGGCTGGGATCAATGAAGAAAAGCGACATGTGAGTTCTCAAGAGAAAGACATTTTTGGGGCTCTGCAAGTGATGAACTTTGAGTAGTCATAGTGGAAATACAAGACAGGGAAGTTTCAAGTCTCTATTCAGGGAGCAGATTTGGGGATTTCTATGAGTATGTTTCTACCTCCTCAAAGAGAGGAGCTTCATAGAGAACTAAAGGGTTAAAAGGATTGATATGTATTATAATATTGTCTACTTTATATGATTTTTAAATAGGGTACATTATCTATACAAAGAAAGACTAGTGCACAGTTAAGAGGTATCCTATTCATTATAAATGAGATAATTTGGGAGACAATTATTTGCCTGGGCTGCTTGACAGCAGTCTGTTGGAATGGCTTCTGTTTCCTATGGCTAATTTTCACACCAAAAAATAAAATTAAAAGAAGCATGTTCTCTGTTGTTGCTGCTGTTTTGGTTTGCTGTTGGTTGGGTTTGGTAGTGAGAAAAAAAAAATGGAAAGAACAAGATTCAGCCAAAAAATAAGTTTTGTTATTCACTGAATAAATGAGCTTCTGAAAAGTATGCATGTTCATTGGCAAAGCAAGGTGATTCTCTTGTGATCTAATTATAAATAAGGTTTATAAGTAACTGCAGTACCTTGTGTTGATGTTTTGAGCATCGTGCAATGTACGTTATTATTACCTGAAATAGAACCATTTTTTTTAATTCACAGTTTGAGTGAACATGTGGATTTTACCAGAATATTGAAAATTCATGTGTTGCAAAACTGTTAAAAATCTGGATGGTGACATGGGAAACTACACAGGTAAAATTCACAAGGGCTAAAGCACACTGCTTCAGTCACAAGATACAGAGATACCTAAATTGGGGGGGGAGGAAGAGGGGGACGTGTGGAAGTGGCCTTCAACTTTGAGGAACTAAACTGGTGAAAGTCCCTGAAAGTCCAGGGCATCTAATCATCAGCAATATGACAGAGTGACCCATGTAGGGCAAGAAGCAACGGTTTTAAACTGAAAGAGGGTAGATTCAGACTAGGTATAAGGAAGAGATATTTTATGATGAGTGTGGTGGAAACATGAACAGGTTGCCCAGAGAAGTGGTAGATGTCCCATGCCACTTCAGGTTAGACAGGGTCTGAGCAACTTGATCTAGCGGAAGACGTCCCTGGGAGGAGGGCTTGACTAGATGACCTTTAAAGGTCCCTTCCAACTCAAACCATTCCGATTCTACATTCTCAGATAAATTATCCAAATACGTATATGTGTGAAAACAGACATTTAGAAGACTTTCAGTAATGTCTCAGCTACATGGCTCTAGTAATTTCACATCTTATAGCTAACTGAAATTACCACTAAGCAAGTTTGAAAACCCATTTTATGTTATGCTTTAAATCATTTGCCAACTATTTGATAACTCAGTAATGCTTTTTAGAAAATAAGACAATTATTTAGCGATTTGTTGGATTGATGAAAGAGATTTAGACACATGGATCACAAGGTAAATTTTCCATTCATCCAACTTCTTAGATAAATTCAGTATGCATACAGAAGAAGACAGCAAACCAACTTTCTTCTCTTGTTATATCAGCATAGTGGACCAACCTTTACACACATTACCTGACCTACTTCAAGCCTGAAAATTACAACAGAATGCTTGTCTTAAGTCCCAAGTTTTGAGTTCTTTTGGACAAAGTTCCAGAAAACATATAGCACTGTAAATCACAGAGATATCAAGTTTAAGTGTAGAAAAGGTGGGGAGAAAAAACTGTATTCTTCATTTATCAAATATTGTTTTGCATTGAAAATATAATGAAAGCGTTAATAATACAGGAAAGACAGTCATTCAGAGAATCAAAACTGAGATATATACAAGCAGAGATTTCTTAATAAAGAGGGTTGGCTAGGCAAACAAATTATATATGCAAACATTAATTAAGGGACTATGTGCCCATAGTGAACATTTTCTGCAAAGCAACTGAAAACTTAGTTCTGTCAATTAATTCTAGTTTAGGCTGATGAGAAATTTAAGTCTAAAATGCTCATCCAATATTGCACACAATAGGTAGATAATCTAAAAAGCATTTAATAGGACTAGTGACATGTTTTGAAAGGGGGTTTTATTACCATTTTCAGTTAGTTACTTACAGCAATTGTAGCCTATAGCTTTGTTATGAAATATGGACATCCTTAACCACTTTTTTCCGTATCACCAAAACATTCTTTTTTTGTATAAAGCATACTGTATTTAGCTAGATTTTTCCAAAGTGATAGAAATAGCACCACCTGAAGAATAAGAGTAATATATACCATAGTCATATACCATAATTATAGATCTAGAAATGGCTTTAAGTAGTAATGGATGCACCCAGAAATGAATTCATTGTCAAGTGACATATTTTTTCAGTCACTTGCCATGAGCACCAATCCATTGCTTTCTCAATCTCCACTTTTTACAAGCTTATACTGAAATAGATTTCCCAGTGAGATTCATAGCTCTCTGAGTGCTATTCATACTGTTATTCACTGTAAATATCTCTAGCAGCCCTATTAACTTTAATGCATTAGCTCTTCTTCTATTTATTGCAACTTAATGAATGCATAACAATTTTAGTTTAGGACACCATTAATAGGATGGATTTTCCAAGCTCCTGTAGCTCAGCAGATGTACTATCATAAATTACCACAAAGCTATGTGCTTTTTTATGATGGTCATAAGACAAAATTATTAGAAAACCATTTTTTTTTTCCCTCCTACAGACTTGGCATTCAGAAAGGCTACAGGTTCAGTAAAAGCACCATATCTGTACGTACCCGCATATGTGGAACATATGCTGATACAACCAGCATATGTCCCACAAGTAACCAGGTTTTAATCAGAAATGAGGATATAAAAACAGGTCCACAACACTCTTTGAGGTAGGTCAAGAAGACAAGAATCCAGAGGATATAGTATCAAATACCAGAGACCTACTCGTGTCTATTAATTTAAATTCTAATCATAACAGGAGTTCTTTCCTTTCCTTACTATTCGGAACAACATTCAATAAAAATAAGGTATATCTTTGAGGGTTTGTTGAGGGCCTACACAAGCAAATGAAATTATACTCGTGTCATTCGCTTCACATCTATAAAGATAAAACAATGAAACAGAAATGACTGAGTGGATTTCAGGGAAATTTTGATGTATAAAATGTTTTCCGAATCCCTCTCACACTTGAAAGCAATGCATGAAACTCTAGACACTAGTTTAAGTAGCTGTAATATGCACTTGGGTAATTCATGGAAATCCTACATGTAAAGTTTTAGTATGACAAACAAGTCAGTTTGCTTTGTTCTAATTTCAGACTATTAAAAATACTAACCCAGCTGCAAGATCCAGATTATACATCCTACAGGCATCAAAATAAGTTAAAAGAAAGAGAAATATCAGGAAATAGTATTGCTTCCTAGTGCAAAATGGTGACCAATTGATGATTATTCATATGCTTAAGATTTGTGTTATTTGGAAATAAAAAATATAAATTAAAAGAAAAAGAAAAAATAGTATTAGTTTTACATACTCAACAAAGTAAAAATAGCTATCTGGAACTGAAGCTCAGTTACACCCAAGGAAGTTTCTGGAGTTGATACTGACCTGCTGAAGAAGTTATTATATCCTTAGAAACCATACAGAAAAATGAAATGTTTTTCCCCACAAAGTTGAATTCTGCCAGTAAAATGACCAATCACAGAATCACAGGACGGTTTGGGTTGGAAGGAACCTTAAAGATCATCCAGTTCCAACCCCCTTGCCATGCACAAGGCCATCTTCCATTAGATGAGGTTGCTCAAAGCCCCATCCAACCTGGGCTTGAACACTGCCAGGGATGAGGCAGCCACAGCTTCTCTGGGCAAACCTCTGCCAGGGTCTCACCACCAACATAGTAAATATTCTTAATATCTAATTTAAATCTCCCCTCTTGTCAGTTTAAAGTCATTACCTCTTGTTCTATCACTACATGCCCTTGTAAAAAGTCCCTCTCTATATTTCTTTCTTCCATTGACCTGTTTGAAATATATTGCAAGATAAAGCCAAATCTAAAGTCTTGAGGTTTTCACATTTTTCAGTGCTTTCCTTGTTTTTATGTGGCCAGTACAAAATATTTCTTAGAATTCCCTGTTGTAGTTCAATGTATCCACACAGTGTTTGTGATCTGGAATACATCCCTTAGGCATGGCTCTTGAACCATGCTATTTTACGTGTATGTAAAACCTTGTGATACCTGAAATAAGCTCAATCATTACATCACAATATCCTGAAAATGTTCTTTCGGTTTTTGTACCTGTTCTGAAAACTGATGGTTCAGGACTGAGATACTCAAAATTCTGAAAATCCTCAGACATGTCAGCTTGATGAAACAGAGCAAACAGCCTGCACGCCATTGAACAGATGTTTCCTTCTCATTACTATTTCTTGTAATAAACTGTGATTGATAGATCAAGCATGCAATTGTGAGGAGTCTCGCATTTACTTAAGGTTATTAAATTTTGCCACAGGATAAATGTATACACTTACTATATTCTTAAAACCCTGCTCCAGAAAGTATCCTTCATAAGCAAGCGAAGTTTAGCTTCCTTGCTGTTAACTGGATGAAGCTTTTCTGGATTGTGAACTAACAGTTCAATACTACCTGTATTTCTCCAGAAATCACAAGAAGAAAAACAAGAATATATTATACCTTCTGTTCTCAATCAGAAATCAGAAATGTTATGGAAATCACTATGTTTATTTCTGATTAAAAGTTCACGCGTGAGCAGTTATTTCATGTTTCGCATTTTGCATCGAACACAGCATGTTAGCAGCTGGAAACTCTTGCAACATGACTCTTTTAAATGAGACATACATATTTCATGTTACATTTAGCGAGATATGTGAAGCTGCATGGAGTAAATTTCCGGGAACCATCTTTAAGGGCAGACAGCCTTACACTGCATGTCATCAACTCTTCTTTGTAGACCATACAATGATGGTAAGGACATCATCACAGGAGTGCTAAATCAGGGCTGAGGCATCCTGAAAGTGGTTTGAGCTTTTTAATAACATTTTCCCAAGGGAAAAATACCTTGCAAACATGCCAAACAAGTTAAACTGTGTTCTACTTTGTAATAAACATAAAGCTAAACATGGCAACATTTATAATTCTTTTTAATTTGCTGCCAATGGATTTTCCCTTGGTTTAATTTATGTAGCTTTTCTGTGTTTATATGCATATATACTCTCTCATGTACATGTATACATTGTGTAGAGTGTGTGGAACCTTAGAAATTACACCATCTAATCAATCTCTTTCTGGTAACTAAGGAAAGATCAGAGAAACCTTTAATTCTGTTCATTTACTTTATTCCATTGGATTTGAAAACATAATGGGATAATTTTTCAGTGTAGTTCAGCATGTTTTATGCATGAGTAATAACCATTAAATCAAATTATTCTTGTTTATACCTTAAAAATAATATTCTGGGTGAAATAGCAACATAAAGATTTATTGGGTTTTAACTTCTTCTGCAAGGAATATTTCTCTTTAAAAAAATTGCAAACTTTCTTTTAAACAGGAATTGCTAGAGGTACATGAGCCCTTGTATTACTGCCTTCCAGCATTATGCAGTATGCAGACATTTTGCTGTATGTATTAGTACTGTTGTATTTGCCTGAGTAACAGTTACACACAAGTTATATTGTGAGTCCTCTATTCACACTCACTAATTAAGTTAACGCTAAAAAGTTCATTGCAGCTTTAGAATTACTTAAGTTTTCCTGGGTTTAGTGTTAGTGTACAGATCACTATGTAACCTTAGCTAGACGTACATGTACTCTGGATCTGGAAGGATCAGTAGCACAGCTATGGAGTAGTCACTGCTGAAGTTCATAGGAATATCCTGGAGCATTTGCAGAGAGTACCCAAAATAGTAAGCTGACATTCTGTGCTCCCCGGCATCACACCATAACACAGAAGACTGGAGGGGAAAGAAGAAAGGAAAGAGGATGGGTAATCCTCATCTAGCACTGATTAGTAAGATGAGTGAGGTTTCACGTAAACATGTGATGGCCAAGATCTTATTTGGAAAAGTAAAACTGAGTGTGGGAAAGGGCTCAGGGAGAAGATATCGACAACTGTAATTTAGAAGAATACAGGTGTTTTGAATCACAGAAAGCAGGATTTCTGAAGTTGATCAAATAATAATAATCGAAAACCAAAAAATAACAGAGAGCAAGAGACATAATTTCCTGTCAGTTCTTCTGGCACCTTTTGTTTGTTCAACAGATGCTGAAAATACAAGTTGGTGTATAATCAGTTATGCTTTTTTTATAGCAAGAATGATCACTATGAATAACAAGAGAAATGTATTCAAATATTAGTTAGTGGATTAATGTTTTCTTGATAGGAAAGTAAGGAATATACATGAATATTTTTTTGTTCTATGAAGTGTGGGATTAGCATAGCAGAGCTATTAAGAGCAATTTTATAGATCAGCATTTGACTTGGACTCAAAGCATCTGGATGGGTTCCCCGGTGTTATTCATAATACTATCACAGATGTAATCCTGGATTTAACATGTATTTTCTCATTACTCTTGATTTCCTTAGTAGACAACAGAGGCAGACATCCTTGTGTTTGCCTCCTACTTCTGTGCAATATTTCCTCTGAAGTCTCCTTTGGGAATGTGGATCTATTAACTACAAAGTTTCACCAAAATTCCCTGCCCCTGTATACTAAGTATGTATTA
This sequence comes from Psittacus erithacus, assembly GCA_009867235.2. Classification (NCBI taxonomy): domain Eukaryota; kingdom Metazoa; phylum Chordata; class Aves; order Psittaciformes; family Psittacidae; genus Psittacus; species Psittacus erithacus. Next base: position 10,442 of record WYDI02015109.1, read on the forward strand.
TCCTGCACAAATGATGCACTAGATTATGCCGCATGCAAGGGAACATCAGAGTTTGCAAATGAACTTAAGTTCACAGGATAAGTCCATTTTTCAAAGAAGCCTCAGTTATTGAATAAATACTCATTTCTCTAAAGGTATTTATGACTGCTGTCCAACTTGATGGTGACCTAGCAAATTGCACATGACTGCTCCCCTTCAGGGAAGGTGTTCTCGTGAAAGAGCAGAAATATGCAACAGAAGTGCAGAAATAACTGAAGAACAAGGTGCTTACAATCAAATGCTGCACTGGGGCCAAAAGTAGCCTGCAATAGGCCTGTACTAATGATTTCATTCAGCCCTTCAGCATGCAGGTGTATCTGTTCTATCATCTAGAAGACAGGCAAATCACTAACACATGCAAAGAAGGAGCTGATGTTACAACATGGGCACCTCTGATTTAGAAGGCAAATCAAGGCCTTAGAACAGTAGGCTACATAAATTACTATAAACTCCATTTGACTTAGAAATCAGAAGGCTTGCTGGATATTAGACGATAGTGCAACGCTTGTATTTTGTATCTCATCAAAAGTTTAAAACTAACCACAAAGATCTCCCCACTAAGGTTTATAAACAATCCCAGATATGCATAATTTATGACACATTTATGCACAATTGTCAAGATAATTTTGCTAGAGCAGAGAAATGGGGTTATGTCAAGAGACAGTGGCTGACTACCTCCCTTCTCTTTGAGTTAGCATTTCCGATTTGGAAATGCTAAACCACTTACAGCGAAGTAAATGACTGACAGTACTTCATGTTTTCATCCTTTCACTCTAAGATTAACTATATTGCAGCTGCTTTACAGAATTTTGGTTTGTCTTTCTTTGTATGGGAGTGTATTCACATATGAAGAGGAATGACAGACTGAGACTAGGAAATTGCTTTCATTTTCCTCCCATACTACTAAATAACCTGTCTTCTCAATATCAGGCTAAAAGGTCAATAACTAATTTAGGATCCTGTTTCTATAATTCTTGAGATGAGCAAGCCTTGACTTCAGGCGAGATGGTCTTGTGATTGAATGCTTTTTTAATGTGAGAAAAAGCAGAGGAATTTGGCTCATGCTTTAATGCAATCACTGAAAAATTCACAGGGCAGGTTTTATTTTATTTATTTTATTTTATGTTATTTTTATTTTATTTTATTTTATTTGTCCCTTTTCTTTTTTTCTGAAAATCTGTTTTCAGTACATTCCTGCAAAACTCCTGGGGCAGTTGCCACAGCTTTGACACAGTTCTCTGAGCTATAGCACTTTTCAAGTGGCCATCTTTGTGTACATGAGTAGTCAAAAAAACCCAGCTCCTTAAAGAATGAGCTTGATCATTCTGGATTATCCACACTGTTTTAACTGCCCAAACATCCAGTGCTCTGGGCATACAACTTTGAACTTCATACCCCACCTCTGATACCGGCAATCCAGCTACCTCTCAACACATCTCCTGGTGAAAGAGCTAGCCGTAACCATTTTTCCCTTTGGTCAAATGACCAAATGCTGACATTTGTCCTCCTATCTCAGAATAATCTCTGATACACTTTTGTCCTAGGTTCAGCAGTAGCAGTCATTTTTCTCCTTCTTAGTAGCTGGTGCAGTGCTGTGTTTTTGATTTTTGGTCTGGGAAC
>WYDI02015109.1:12200-23651 GCA_009867235.2 Psittacus erithacus
ATACCTTAGTTACTGGACTGTTCTTATCTCAACCTGTGGGAGTTGCATTCTTTCAATTCTCCTCCCCATCCCTCTGGGAGCTGAGGAAGGAAGGGGGAGGAGTGAGCGAGCAAGACTGCGTGGTTCTGATTTATGGCCTGGCTTAAACCACGACAACTTTTAACATTTTAGACATAGCTTTTGAGCTTACTTATCTGGAATAAGATCTATACCCTATTAAGTCTCAGATATCTCTTTGAGTAGGTTGCATGAGATCACTGAAAAACCATAATCTGTCCTTTAGTCTTTTCACAGGTGTGAGACCTACCAGGTTTCCACAGTTTCAGTGCTATGGGCACACAAGTTTGAAGCTCATTCATATAAAATGCACATTTAGCTTTCTACGGTAGATAAAATAATTTATTCCTTCTTTAGCAAAAGATGGGCATCCAAAGAAAAGAGCAAAATCGCCTGTATGTATCTGTATTTTCCCCTTCTTACAGGTTTGAGAATTTGAGGGGGGTGAAGGTCAGACCATTCCTTGGAATTTCAGGGTATTCTGTTGCACATGCCTTTTCTTTCACATCAAGGTATACTCATCTCACTCCTGCAATCAAGTTTGTTCTTTTCTTAAGCAAAACTTCTGTTAAGATTAACCCTGACTGCTTTTCTTTGCTACTTTTTACTCATCTCAGTAAATGCTGGTGGAATTCCATAGAGATGTTTGTTTTGTTGGGTTTTTTTTTTTTTTGCGGGGGTTTTTTGTTTTCTGAGTTGTTTTTTTTTTTAGGTTTGTTTTTTTTTTTTTTTTTAATAGTTGTAACTGACAACCAGCAACTTGAAACTTGAAACCCATGTTTTTCCTAAGGGATCTTCCACCCCAGCCCTCTCTCTTTTTTCAACCAGGAAGTTTTTGTTGGTGCCTTAGTTTGTGTTGCTGCCTTAGTTTAACTGTTGTTTGGCCACCATTCAGTCCATCAGGTTAACGGCTGATGCTGTTTGTTCTGCAGCTTCATCTACACAAGCAGATTGATTTCTGTTAGGGAATTTGTCAGCTTGTGATGGACCTACCTAACAGTCCTTGCGGAACTCAGTATTATAGTGGTTTTAGCAGTTAAGAAGCATTCTTCAGTGATACTCAGGCAGATACCCCAAACTGTCCCAGCAGCTGTATTAAAATATATATTTTCCTGACTGTAGGAATCCAACTTATTGTGTGAATATGTGATGTATTTACCACAATATCATATATGCCTGCTACTTAAAAGAGTCTATCTCTCTAGAGCATGCATTTTAAGTTCACAAATTCCCATTTACAGTCTTCCTTTTATTCCTCCTTGTGGTTAATAACCTACACATTCTCTCAAACACTACAAATACATACTGAACAAATATTTACAGAATTTTAAGCTTATTCTAACTGCCCTTTAAAAAGCAAATTTATTATAGCTAGTATACAGAAAGTTACTGTTTCAGTTTTAATATACAAAACAGCAAAGAAGGATGAAAACTACAGCAAGACACTGCTCAATGGCATTTTAATGGATACAGGCTTACAGCAATCTGAAAAATGTTTTTTGCTGTGCACTTCTATGCCATTGGCCTTTAGGAAAGAAGGATGTCTTCTGATCTCTTTCTCATTCTGCCTCTGACTTTGTGTGACCTTTGCCAAGACACATTAGTTGGCTGTGCAACATCCATAAAATTAGTAAACTATTGCTTTATTTGTTCTCTTGAGGCTTGTGAGGCTTAATTAGTGAATTTTATAAATTTTTTCTAGACTCACAAATGCAAAGTGCTATAAGGACAAAGTTTTATTGTCACTATTCCTTTAGGAAATAGGTTTCTTAGAGCTGTGGGAGATAATTAGTCACATTTTGCAGGCTGTGCTGCAGCTAAAACCACCATTAATACCTTATACAATATTAGCAATACTTGCTCTCACAAGTTTGACAAAATCAGATGTGGGCTCTGGGTTTCTGACTTGGCCTTTTCCCGCCCTTCCACAATTTGAAAACTGTTAGGATGTTAAGAATTGTTCCATTTCACTTTGTTTTCAAATGATTATATATTTTCTCATTTCTAGAAAACAACTCATATTGGATGCTTAGGAAGTATATTTTCCCCAATTCCTTGCAATTGATCACAGTTGTAGCCACAGAAACTCCAGTTATTCTTCTCAAAACACCTGGAATAGCTACAAACTATTTTTCCTAAGAGACCTTGCAATTTAAACAAAATAATTTGCTCAGTTTTCTTGTACAGGCTGTGATTGACAGTATTAAGCCTACCTCAAGCTGCCTCTCAGCTGGCCTCATGTAAATGGACTGATCCTTTTTTTGAGCAGCCAATGTCACCTTCCTTCTTCTGTGGAAGAGTACATCAACCATCTGAAAGTCAGCTTTGTTTAGTGAAATTACAGCTGCCTGACTCCTTTAGTGGCATTAGTAAAGGCATTAAGTCACTTCTGGAAAGTTTATCTTATGGGCCAGATTTTTTAAAGTAGGTACATGAAGGTATGCATATACATCTGCCATGGTTTTATTCTCCTGATGTCTCTACGTACTTTATTAAACTTTCTGAATTATTGTTCTTAATGTTTAACTAAGTTGCACGACAATTTATTTTTTTTTCAGACAGATCCACTTAGTCAGAGAAAACCATCAGGTTATAGAAACTTATTTTGTTGCTTAGCTGGGTTTTTTAAACATTTAAAACATATTCCCAAACTTGCTTGTCAATCTGGATTCTAACTGTTTTCTTTCTTGATGGTTGTCCAAGTAGTTCAAATCTTTTACTGCATCTAAGATCTGTGCACTGGGGAACTAAGCTAATTGCTCACAAAAATTCTTATCCATGTGAACATTCTCATTTAACAGCGACCTCAGTTACAGTATCCATGTTGTTCTCCCATTTTACTATCACACACGGCCTGTCAGCAGGTCCAATTTCTAGGTAACTTGAAGAAAGAGCTTCCATTGCTCATAAACTGTGCCATGCCTCCTTTTTCACTAGCCAGTCCTATCTAGGCAAGCAGCACTATTTATGTTGCTGTTCTAGTCCTGTGACTTCATCAAATTTCTGTTGTGCCAACTAAGTCATGTATGTGATCATAATCATAGGATGCTGTTTACATTTCTTGCAGTAATAAATATTCATATGTTAATCAATTTCATTTACCACATACTTTACTGTACCTCTAGTTATGATATGAATAATCCTCTCACCTTTGGTTCGCAGACTTTCTGCCAGGTTGACTAAAAAGGTAATAAGAATAACGCAATGACCTAATTTAAAGTTCTCAGTTAACAGGTCAGCATGGAAAGGCTGTCTGATTCTATTCTCTTTCATGAGGCAGCCATCACTCAGCAAGCTTGTACAGCTTCATCCTGTGGTATACGAAGCCACTATCTGCAAATACCAACAACACAGATAGATAGGCTTTCACTGCCAGGATAACCCTGCCCCTTCTGGAGCCTCAACTTTTATCTAGGGAAACTGACAATTATGCTATCCATGCCTTGAGGATCCAACTCAAGCAATATTTGTTAGTACCTCTGCAAAAGAGAATCATGGAGTAGTGCCTTGTGTGAAGGCCACAGCATACTTGCAGTAACAGCTTAAACTTGGTCTCCCTGCGCCTGCTCTGCCTCACAGTCTAGCAACCAGAGCAACATGTCACCCTTAGAGCTCACTACTATTTCTCACCAAAAGACCTGAGCATCTTGAAGAGTGTGGCTGTGATATAAGATTTTATATCTAGGGCCTTATTGATTTGGGAAAACATGCCATGGACTTCCAAAAGTGTATCCTGACACAAGAAATCATGACAGTAAGAAATTCCTCTTACTTTCTTTGGTAGTCCAAACCATAATCAAGTGACATATTTTGAATTTTTCATTAGATCTTTAACACTCCTAAAAGTTCATTAAAAACAAGGGGTAAGTGCAAGACTCTGTAAATGGCACCAGTATAGTAAACCTCAAAACAAGCCAAACTTATGCTGGTGGTATGAAACATTTCAGCAGTTCTGATGTATTGAAGGCAGTTTCTTTTCCTCCTGATGTTTATAGAGCATTATGCACAAAATGTCCAGACCCCACAAAGGGCCAACAGGGCTCAGTCCTCTTTACTGTCCAATTCAACATTTACCTGCAGTCACATAACAAACATTCAGGAGTTTGCCTCTCAAGTGAAGCAACGTATAAAAGGGAACATTTGTACCCATTATATGTAAACAAAATTCCAGTGCCATGACAGATAAGATGTACAAATTAATTTTGACTCATAGAGAACACCTACTACAAAGATTCATGTATTGCAACATGTTCTCTCTCAAAACTAAATATGCTTCATATTTTTATAATAATAAATGGCCATTTGTGTATGGGTGAAAACAGTGCTCTGATCAGCCAGCGGAAACCAAAGCATAACACGTGCTGCGCTTCATTCCTGCAGTTCTTACTTGGTCCCTATAGTGAGTCATAGCTAATTATATAATATCTTTTTTTTTTCCTTCCATTAACATGGTTCTTTGAATATTACAAGTTTGAAAATGTTTCACCTGATGCTAGCAAAAAACATGCCAAATATTAACATAAAAATTCTTAATATAGAACAAAAATAATGAACAATGCAATCAAATTTATATAGAGTTTATATTTTTCAGAGTAGAAAGGTGTTTATTGAATCTAGCTGGTTTACTTATGTAACCACAGAAAGAATGGTCTCAGACCATTGCACAGAACAAAGGGACTAAGACAGTGAAATACTGTGGACCTATGTGAAAAAGTGTGCTCCCATCATCTTGCTTTCCTCTTCTACTCAATATTTATTCATGCATCTCATCCTAGTGAGAGAAGACAAGAGGGAAGCAATTTGAAATATGCTATCAACCTCTTGCATACTTTTCTTTTCCTTGTTCTCTGCACACAAACAGTATTAAATTCTACTTGAACAAGGATCCACAGACAAACAAATTAAGATATAGATATGACATAGTGCTCAACTGTGTTTGGAAATGCCTCCACCAGAAAGTGGTAGCACAGTTGTTTGCACATTTTGTGCTGATAGATGATATGTTACTGGCATCCTAAAGAGCAGCATTTTCATAAGGCTGAAGTAGAGTGCTTTATGTTGATAACCTTCTAAATGGGAAGCAATGTAGTACATCCTTTCTCTCCCCATTTAGTTTGTAACTGTCATCACCTCCTGACAATTTCAGTTTACCTTTCATCATTGTAAGATAAAAATTAATTCTATACTTCTCTGGTTTATTGTGTTGTGGTTTTGGTTTTTTCCCCCAAAATCGATTTATTTTTCAGCACATTTGTATGAAATGATACTCCAAAGCAATAAGGCAGTAAGTCCAAGAGGGGGGCAAATTTTATTGTTTTCTTTTTCATATGTTTCTCTTAACTTGATAATGTTAAATGTCAGCAGCAGGTGCTTGTTTGAATCAGTGCTGAACAGTTTGACTAATGCTTTACAATTTAGGCATGGCTTTTGAAAATATTGCTGAATACTGTTTGCCTGTCTAAACTAATGAATGTTATGGTTATATGGTTATCTCCCATCACCATCAGTACAGTTAATGTTAAGAACTAATGAAGGTAGCTTATAGCCTTCCACTTACCTTTCTTCTGGGGAAAATCTCCAATCGAAGAAGTACTGAAAACACTGTGGCAAGCCTCCTGCACAGCACCTCTTGCAGTGTTGCCCTCACTGTTGTAACTGATGAGCAACATTTCTTCCCGAAGAATTCTCAATGTACTCAAAAGCTTGTAGCTGTACAAGGCTCTATTTTGACTCAATGCACCTGCTACTGATAGACAGTGATAGTCATCAATAGTCAGAACTGCAATGTTGCACAGCAACATGCCAATGTTGACAAACATACTTCTGAGAAGGTTTTTCAAAATCAAGGTTTTTTCTTATTTTTTCTTTTTTTTTTTTTATTTTTATTTTTTTTTATTTTACTCTAAGATGAAACAGGGACAGTAATGGCAACTGCTACATGCAGGGTATGTAGACAAGACAGACCTGGTTTCAGCTCTCTGATCCATGTCATTAAGAAAAAGACTGTGAACAAAACCCCTTATCTTCATGGAAGCATCACAGCTGCTACACTACAGGATAAATATCTTATGAGTGATATACCACAGTTTCTCCTGATGAAGGTTTCTATTTTGTCTAAACCTGATTACACTTGGGCATGAAATAGAGATATTCCAGAATGAATAATACTGAGTAGATTAATAGCCAGGTTTTGTGAAACTCAAAATCCAACATAATAAATTTGTCTCCCACAGGTCATTTCAATGCTTTAATAGTGTTTCACCTGACATTTCATTATTCTCTGGCCTGTAAATTTTAAGCTTAATTTTTATCCTGATCTGTATTTTTCATTGCAAAACCCTGTAATTGTTTATGAACTGAAATTGTTATTTAGTCTCCCAATAAAGCTGGTTGCTAAGAAGGAAGCTTTAATGTCTTCAAAACAGAGACTTTTGTGCTGTCAAGCATAAACACACACACACACAAAAATATAGTTGTAATAATTTATTTAGATTAAATGGTTTTCAAGAATTTCCAGAAATTTCGGTATAAAACGCAAGGAAGTAACCTTTTAAACTGATGCCCTGAGCTTTTTATGAACAGGAAGGAGAGATACTTCTCTAGAACAAGGAGCTATGAAAGCCAGCTGACCAAGTACAAAACCTTTTATCATAAGAAAATATATACAGAGGAATGGCCCTTTGTTCTTGGTGTAAGAGATTTGCCAGTGCATCTGGATACAGGTATCTGGCTCTGGCTTGGGATGGAGCAACAAACTGTCCTCTGCAGAGTAGTGCTGAATCAGCTCTCTCTTGTGAAATGAAACAATAAGCAAGAAATAGATTCCTGTCCTTTATTAATTAGAAAATATTCAAACTGCTTTTTGTACTTGGGGAGCACAAGAACTCCCATCTATCACCTCTGACAGGGCTACTCTAAATAGGGTGGCAAAACATACAAGATGAAGCTATCTCAATCTCTGCTGCTAAAGATGATCCAACTGCTATGGGATATTCCACTATTGCAGAAGGATAGGGAAAGACTTCCTTGCTTAGTCTCTGGGGATCACTCTGGGGAGAGAGGAGACCAGGGAAAAGTTAAGTTCTAGTCTATCTCATAACCATTTTAATTACTACAGCTTTAATTTTCCTGCTTCATGTAAGGCTGGCATTGTACCTACCTGGGAGACCAGTCCTGAACTCTTCTAGCTCAGGCTTCACAGGAAAGGGAATACCTCACTGGGGAGTCCTTATGAGGCTGTGATGCGAGTTTGTCACTGCTCCGTTTCACAGTGTGGGTGTTGAGTGCACATCTACTGGCACAAACTTAGGCACCAGGGTAATATGTAATAGAAAGTAGATGCACCCAGAGTCTAAGTATTCACAAGTTCAGGCAAAGACTGATATGGCATTTTAAGATATTTTTTTTTAGATTGGGTACCCACAAACTATTATGAAATGGACTCTGAAGAACTTCACATTCTTTCCTCTATTTTAAAAAACACGCACACATTATAAATGCATGAAGGTATGCACTGTCCATACTGGAATAAATAAAATGAAAGTAACTGGTTTTAGCTGCAAAAATTCCTTGCTATGTATCACCAAGATCAAAAATCAATACTGAAAAATGAACTCAGCAAAATTAAATTAACTGTGCAAGTGATGTGGACATGCTCTGCAAACTTTCTTTATGCTGGTTTTAACCCCTTAAGATATCAGATGACTGCTACATATGGGAAGAAGTGCAGTTTTACAAGTAGCTTGCTTATGATGTTTTAGTACAATTCATTAGCACAGCTTTCAAGGTAAATCTCATCATGAAGTTTTCCAAGTACACTCTGATCACTATGAGAAAAGATGATTTCTATTCAAAGATGGATTGAAATACATGGTACTTTAAGGATTTGCTTCAAATAACAACAAAGGAATCACATTTGATCATTCAGAAATTACTATATATTCTTTACTGGCATATAGATATTTAAATTCAATTTTTGATGTATTCTATCTACTCTTTCTCTCTTTTTTTTTTTTCATTAAGGACTTCAAATGCTTTTGTTCTGCAGTTTACTACATTATGGCATTCCAAACAGATTTAGTAAAGTGATCAAACCAATATATCATAATACAATTTTCTAAGACTGACTGATTCAAATAGGCTGCTGACTAAGACTGCCAGAAAACAATGAATGTTCAAGATTACTCAGAATGTTAATGTGAATTTTGCCTTCTGTCCCCTTAGCATTAATTAAAATTATAACAGACTCTTTCATCCTCTTCATCATTACAGCTTAAACAGCTTCTGACTGACATTTCAGCTGACTTATTTTCCTTCCTAAGTTTTCACATATGCCAGCCTGGCCACAAATTTAGATGGCAATTTTTCTTCACATTATTTAGAAGTCTAAACAGGATTGATGGATAGAAGGACCTGAGAATTCTCATTAATTCCAAGGACAACTTTTTCCTTCATTCATTCCTTATGCACTTGAGAACTTGGACCTTAGTGAAAAGTAAAGAGTAGATGTATGAATCACCTAAATCATTATGGAAATAATGGCAACTGAGGATAAGGACAAAAGTACTAGTTCTGATGTTAAAAATGTATGATAAACTGGTAATATTATCAACTTGGTAGCATTAAGTGCTCTCTATTACATCAAGATCTATTTAGAAGCACACAAAAATTATATCTGATAATGTATTTCTCATCCAAAATCTGTTCTTCAGCAGAATCATGTCATGTGATTCATTAACATGCTAGAGGGAAGGGATGCCATCCAGAGGAACCTTGACAGGCTGGGCCTGTGTAAAGAACAAGGCCAAATGCAAGGTCCCACACCTGGGCTGGAGCAATAGCAAGCACAGATACAAGCTGGGCAGAGAATGGATTGAGAGCAGCCATGAGAAGGATTTGGGGGTGTTGTCTAATAAGAAGCTCAACAGGACACTCGTCCTGTTGGAGTAAGCCCAGAGGAGGGCCACGAGGATGATGAGGGGACTGGAGCACCTCCCGTATGAAGACAGGCTGAGAAAACTGGGGCTGTTCAGCCTGGAGAAGAGAAGCTGCATGGAGACCTCATAGCAGCCTTCCAGTATCTGAAGGGGGCCTACAAGGGTAGTAGAGACTCTTCATCAGGGACTGTAGTGGGTAATGGGTTCAAAGGGGTAATGAGGTCAATGGGACATTTAGATTAAAGAAGAAATTCTTTAGTATGAGGGTGCTGAGGTGCTGGCATAGATTGCCCAGAGGAGCTGTAATTGCCCCATCCCTGGCAGTGTTTAAGGCCAGGCTGGACAGGGATTTGAGCAGCCTTGTCTAGTGGAAAGTGCCCTTGCCCAAGTCAGGAATTAGATGATCTTTGAGGTCCCTTCCAACCCAACCCATTCTATAATTCTATGTACCTGTTATCGCTTCTATGATGCAATTCAGCCAATATATGTAACATGTTAGAAGCATTCCATACACCATTTCACTCCTAACCAATGACTAGAAATACACCTAAGGGGGGGGACACCCATCAGGGGTTTGCCTTTGATTCCAAGGACTTTTCCAGACCAGTCCCAGTCCACACTGCAGTTTACAGGACTTTTTCAATACATGCTGTTAAACTGTACAACTTTCATAGTTCGATACACTATGAAAACAAGCCATGCAATACCAAATATTGTGTAGGTGTCTTGTTTTTCTTTAAGAAAACAGGCCAAGTGTTTTAAGAATACGTTTTCAGTTCTCATGTTATCCCTTCTTTCTCTCTCTCTGCTATCTGCTCTCTCATACTATCTTCCTAAGTGCCAGGACAATTCTTAAAGTGAAAGCAGTAAAGTGCCTGTTTTTTTCATGCAGCTTTATAACAAAAACAAAGGCCTTAACACTTTCGGAAGCATGGTAAAAGTTGTACTTCGGACAATTCATTCGTTTCTTTTATACTGGCTACTATAAAAAGTCATTCATTGATTAGATGGACTGGGAACAAAGCAGTGGTCGCTACATGAATTAATAGATACTGAGGTATAAGGCTTCAGAAAAGCTCATTTATATCACAAAAATAACATGGAAAGATCTTCACAGATCTTTCTCTCATTCTTTCGTGCTATGGGATTATTAATGGATTAGGTATTTTTGTGTGTTTCTGTTCTTCCATATCTAGGATTCCCAACACCAAAATGCCTTCTTGCTTCAACATCACCAAAATACTTAACCATTTTCCAGAAGCAGAAACAAGTAGAAAGAGGAAAAGTAATTTTTAATTTAAATTCTTCATCCTTCCTTAAGGATATTTCTCTCTTTTCACATTCTTAAGTAAGACAAAAGTTCTTTCTCAAAAATAAAGCAAAACACCAAAAAAAAAAAAAAAAAAAAAAAAGTCAGGTTTTCATTTGAGATATTTTTTCATCTGTGGCTTTTGCACTTCTAAAGACTCAGTACAAGCGACTGCAGTTAAGTGAAATCTTCAAGACAAAGTAACAGCTTGAGAGAAACAGCAAAACTGGCATTCACAGCAGTTATGCACATAGTCCTTCGATTAGCAGTGAAACACTTACAAGCAACACTGTCATTTGTACAACTTCCTGCCTCCTCATCTGTTTTCACAGTAACACTGAACACATTTGATGCTGAAGAATGATCAAAATCTGAACAATTGTCAGTTTGCAGAGTCTCCAGCCTCTGCATGTGTGCTGCCACTCTGCCAAGGCCATGCCTAAATACCAGTTACAAGGAAGACATGCACATTGTGTTGTATTAGTTGCTACTAATTTTCCCAGTTATTGTCGCTAGCACTATTGATTCTGCCATCAAAATGAACAAATTGGACAGGCCAAAGCAGTAGAAAAATCTCTGTCTAATTATAAACAGCCTCTAAACAAGGAATAACCATGCCCTTATCATTGTTGATACACATTCAAAATCCCAACTAAGGAAAATAACTTTTCATTAAATTTAGTGTCTTACTGAGGTGAGCAGCTCGAGAGAGGCCGCCTTCAACGTCAGAGCAGGGGAAGCTCAGCGCCCAGGAGCCCCAGCTCAGACCGGCGACAGCCACTGAGGGAGCCTCAAGTCCTCCACAGGCCTTGCCCAGGAGCCGGCAGCTCAGCTGACGCAAGCAGTGACTCACAGGGGGCGGAGCCAGGAGGAGCGGCACCGGCCCTGGCTGGGTAAAAACCCGCCCCAGGGAGCGCTGCTACAGGGGCGGACAAACAGGTCGGGGTATGTCAGTTCGCGCCGGCAGGATGCGCGGGCAGCGAGTGGAATGGTGAGCACTCGCGTTATCCGCAGAGCCCGGTATGGGAGCTCTGCTTTGGCTGCCACGGCGGTGGCCCGCGCAGGAACCCAAACAGAGCCGATGAGAGGGGAGGCTGCAGCGCAGAGCTCGGAGTGCAGAGAGTGCCTGCGCTGGTCTCCTGAGGGGAG